>CAWUFW010019847.1:0-171583 GCA_963921515.1 Calotriton arnoldi
TGTGGTTTCGGTTACGTGCCTTCTGCGCGTGGGCGGACAGCTCTCCTCACTTCCCTCATTGCGCATGTCATGACTTTGCCGCAGGTGACATGGATCATGGAGGGCCCACATGTACGCGTGGGTAGGCTACACATGATTGTACACTGGTCGCCACCCCCAGTCAGTGTTTCGAATGGGAAGGTTGTCGTGCTGGTGGTATGTTCGATGTGGCGGATGGGCGGGCCTAGGTGCGGGCTTACATTCCGGACATGGGGGTAGTTGGATTGGCGACTAGTTGCAGTACACACGGGACACGTCTCTTCCTTTCCACATCTGGGTCATCCCTTGTACTTACTGACAGTGATACAGTCATCTTCGCCCCAGCCCTCATGTCCTCTCCTCGCTCCCCCAATATGCATGCTCACCTGCGAGGCTAGCGCCTGCACAGGCAGCCCCAAGCTCGCACCAGAGAGGGCAAGGAGTGTATGTGTGGGTCCAGTTGCACGAGTGGGCTGTCTCAGGGTATGATGTGTGGCGGGACGCCGTCCACCTGCGTGGTGCCCCAAATGGAGACCCGGCCTGCATGGACTATGCATCACAGTCTTCGCCTTCCGGATCCGCCACCTGCGACACCCAGTGGCTGTGGCTGCCCTTGCGGCCAGGCCGCGTCCGTCTGCGGCTGATGGCCCACACATTCACTCTTTGGCCTCTCTGGGGAGGGCTCGGGGGTGGTGGCGCACGCGCTTGCACTTAGTCGCAATGGCATGTGGCGTGGTTGGTATGATGGGCAATGGATGGGATGGTGCGAGCCACCTCTCGTGACGTCAGTGCTGCTCGTGCTGTGGTATGTCCCCCCTACACTTCCATCTGACTTGTGCCATGCTAGACGTTGAGGTTCTATTGCCTGCGTGATATGACCAGGAGGAGCGCGAGGAGACCTCTCACACACCATGCTCCACTGCCATCCCGTGCCCTGTATCGCCTGTGCGGATTGACTATGTTGGGGTTACACCTGGTCGACTGGGGCTGTGTGTGCCTTGTCAAGGGGCATGGCGGGCGCACAACAGGATCCAGCTTGTCCACAGAGGGTGGGCTGAGGTGCGCCTGGTACCGCTTTGTACGTGTGCCCGGCTGCTGTGCACACACGTGTTCACTCCCCCCGACAGGTGTCCTCTCACAATGCCCAGGGAAGCGGTGGTGTACTGTTCATGACCCCTCCCAACACGGCGTGCTCCAACTTGGCATGTGCGCATCTACCCGTCGCACCCACCCACCTGAGCACTGCGTCCATACGACTTCACACGACACATGTGTGTCTTCCACAGTAGTGCTACTCATTTGCGTTGACATCCAATACCAGTGGACTGCATGGTCATGTCACGACTGCCGTGTACTTCACATACTCTCATCCTCTCTCATTCGTACTTGTGAAATGAGTCAGCGGAGACAGTTTTGGTTTCAAACATTATATTGAGTCTTCTGTCCTCTGTGATGCAGTATAGTGGACACTACTGGCAGCGGAATACATGTTGAGGATATACTGAGCATGATTGCAAATGGGATAGGGTGTGGGGTTACATGTGATTGGCTGTTGCATGTGGGATGTGGGCTTCAGAGTGACATCTGCTTGGCCAAGGCTGTGCTAATGTACATTTACGTATAGCTGCGGAGCTGCGGACTTTGACACAGACGGTATACATGTAGCCTACCAGACCGCTTGGCATCATGGGCACAGTCCATCTCAGTTCCATGTGACAGGTTTGCTGCGGTTGTTCCTCATGCACGCGTGCATGTGAGATGACATCAGGGCATGTGCTTGCGTGCATGCAGCGGCGTGCCACTTGTTGTTGCACTGTGGTGGTTACTGGACATGTCACAGTCACTGGGGTCGTGTTGTTGTTGTATGCACTTGTCGTCCATGCAAAGGTCCTGGTATGGGATTCCCGGGGCGGGGGTGGGAGGGGTGCAGCACCCACAGACTCCAGGCGACCTATTCATGTCCACTGAGCGGTGTGTGTGTCCATGGGCGCTGGATCCATGTCGTGTCCTGGTTGTCCGTGCAGTTCCGTCCATGTGGGTGCGATACACAGAGCCCATGCCACTGCCTCCCACGATGCATGCGGTGTTCCTGGATGTGATGGGGAACAGTGTGCATGTCCTGGTCATATCCGATGTCATGGCGATGTCGTTGATGGTGTGGTTACAGTTGCCGGTCGTTTGGTATGGCTGTTGTGGTGGTGACTGGCCAGTCCGTGCGGAAGCAAAGCATGGGTGCGGGGTTGGACATCATAGGTCACTCGGGGAACCTGCGTTGTGGTCCGACGAATTGACAGGTTGTCAGGTATGCGATGCCGTCCAGCAGGGCTTCCATGTCATTGGTGGTGTACATGTTTGCCAGCCAATGTAGCGGATGGTGGCTGTCAAGGTGTTGTTCGTAAGTTGTCCCTTGGAGGACCATGATGGGGCATGCTGGGTGACATTCGATGTAGCTGTTCTCGATGATCCGTCGTGTGGAGGCACAGTGGTCCCATTTCAGTGCGGGTGCGATGTTGGCCACATACGCCATGCCCCCATAGGCAGAGCAGGCCCTGTCGTGTGCGTCCAGAGGGAGGAGTAGTGGTAGCAGGTCCGCCTTCAGACATGCCGGGTTGGAGAGGCATATCTCCACGGGATGCTGGTAGGGACACCTCCGACAGTAGAAGACGGGCATGACGCAGCTGAACAATGTGATGCGGTAAGTCAGTCGGTAACTTACGTTCAGCAGGGACAGGAGATCGCATCCCAATGTATGGAACAGGTTGGTTTTGTACAGCTTGAGCTGTTCGGCGTAGTTGGGTAGGTGTGTTGCGGTTGCCATTTCGCAGCGGTTCGTTGAGGTGGCGTGCTCCGGCTGTGTGTGCAGTCTGCAATGTGCACGCTCCGAGGTTGCTGTGAGCTCCGTGTAGTCGTAGGGAGACAGGACTTGTGTTCTGTTGGCTTGTTTGGAGGACACGGGCCCTCTTCCCACATGCTTCTCAGACAGTTCAAGGTCAGTGCTGTGTGACTCCTTCCAATTAACTTGCATGTGGCCGACATGGGGAGTGTTTTCTTCTTTCTTCCCCGTCCGTTGTGTGCTTCTGTGATATGCGCTATCTGCCCTGTGGTCGGTCTCCTCGGCATGCCTGTGTTGGTCTATTCTTGGACAATGGCTGTATTCACCGGCTTCTGTCGTAGGGCTGTGGTTTCGGAGTTGGAATGGAAGGTCATTCAGTGCTGTCTGCTCTCCCTTGTGTGGGCGGCAGGCTGCCTTTCCGCTCTGCGTTGGGCCTTGTGTGTGAATGTTATTCTTGGGCCACCTGTTGTCGGTCCCCGGGCTCTTTGGTGTTCCGTTTTATATGTCTTGTTCATATGTGCAGGGTGGTATGGGTGTTTCTGTGTGGTACTGGCGTTCCTCTTCCCGAAGGGGCCCTGCTTCTCCTAGTTGGTGTTGCCGCCGCTGTGTGCTTCGCCATGTTTGTTACACTGGGGTGTGTCCTGCTGTTGCGTGTCTTCACTGACATGTGTGCGTCGGTTGTGTGGCGTTGGGTGTTGTCCGTGAATTGGGCGTTGGGGACATGTCTGTGGCAGGCCTGTCACGTGTCATGTGCGTTCGGGTGGGGCTGATGTGTGTGCTGCTTGGTTGTGTCCCTGTGTCTGTGTGCGACGCATGCATGGCGCTGCGGTTGGCCTCTGCGTTGTGCGCATGTGTGGCGGCGCCATCGGCGCTTTGGGGCCGTGACGGGGTGGTTGGTTCCTAGTCCCAGGTGGTGTGTACACATGTGTTCCGCGATGTTACGATTTGGCCTGTGTGTCATATGTGGATGCAATGGTGGATGTGTAGTGTACACGCGCTGGTGGGGGGTTGTCCGCTTTTTCCGCCTCTTGCACTGTGTGCGCTGTTTGCGTGCACTTGTTGTGTGTGTGCCTACCTGCGTCTCCGCGGTACGTTGCGTCCTTGGTGGTGCATCAGCAGAAGCATGGGGAGGGCCTGCAGTGCTGGATTCATGCTCGGGGTGCCGCTTCTTCGTTGTCCGTGCTCGGCATCCGTGTTACCGCTCGGTTTCTCGTACGGTATCTCTTGGCCATGGGAGCCGTTTGTTTGCGGCATCGTAATTTATGCGCCGGGCGGGACGTGTTTCGTCGGACGGTGTGTGTCAGTTGGGCTGCGCCGCTACGTGTACGGGCGCACTTTGATGGCGGACGGTGTTGCTGGCTTGCCGGCGGTGTTTGGCCTACTTTTCGCATCGTAATTGGACGGGCGTGTGGACTGCTGCGTGCCGGCGGTAACTGGTGCTTTTTGCATCCGCCAGCACGGCGGTGGTGCTTCCGCCCGCCATCGTAATGGGCCCCTTAGTTTGGAAGTCCAAACTCCAGGTGTATTTGTGCTGGAGAAGCTGTCCTAGGAAGACAAAAAACAGATTTATATGTCTTGTCTATGAAAATGTTCAAGAGGCTAGCATCGTTTCCCATCAGGATTTCACTCCCATATGTTACTGTCGGCAGTAGCTTTGCCCTTATAACCTGAAGCATTGGATCCAAGCTGGAGCCCCATAGGTGTTTAAAAGCAGTTGTAAAAGCACATTGCTGGGTCTAGGCTTTGTTTCTGGTTGACTCTCTTTGCCTTGACCGGCTTCCTCTTGCCTCAATCCTGACTCCTAAATACTTGCACTCCGATACTTTTTCATGGCTCTCATTTCTCCAATACCAGGACCCTTTTTTGTTTACACTCTTGCCATAGACAACTACTTTTGTTTTTATCAAGTTCACTTCCAGACCATTTGTGTTGGTGCATTCCTCTAACTTATTTATTAGTCACTGGAGGTGTAGTCTCCGTACAAGAGGTTGTAAATTGATTTTTCTCCCAATTTTGGTGGATGGGAATTGACAAGGTCTAGCACCGGTGTAAGATCTGATATATAAAGGTTGAATAACAAAGGGGCCAAGACACAGCCTTGTTTGAGCCCAGCTGTTGTATGGACCTTCCTGGATACATAGTTGCCGTTACCTAACTATATCCTTATCCAGGTGTTGGCGTATAGGAGTTCTATTGCTCCTAATAAATTCTGTGGCTTGGACCATGATTGCAGTTTTTCCATAAGTGACCTCTGGGGACCCAATCGACGGCTGCCTTAAAATCAATGAAGTGATGTAAAGTAGAGCCTGTGCATAGTCAGCTAGGGCCAGAAGCAAGGAAAGTGCCTGCAGGCTAGAAATAAAGCCTTGTTTTTGTTGAATTCCTGTTTCAGCTGGGGATTAGCTCCTTATCTGCGGGCCAGGATTTCAGATCTTCCAGCAGCAGGCCCCCAAAGTACCTTGCTTCCACATCTAAAAAAGAGATAAGACGGTAATTTGATGGAGAGTTCCTCTTCCCTCCCTTGAAAATGGGTTGTACCACTGAACCCCTTCAAGAGTCAGGGACTTCTTCCTTCTGGAGCACTTCGATGAAAACGGGAGTTAATTTTTCTGCCCAGAACTGGGGGTATTTTTTATTGAAGGCTTGTGGAATCCCATGAGGACCAGTCACACAGTCTGCGCTTCAGCACTCTATGAGTTTCTGCAGTTGTCTGCTAATTGCTTCAGGTGTTGCAAGTGGACTTGCTTTGAGCTTAGCCAGGCTCAACTCCTCTTCCTCAAGCCTTCCTTTTGCCCACTGCATGCCTCCAAGTGCGTAGTTAGGTACCTTACCCAGTCTTGTTCAGTAATGTTCCCATTATTTGACCTGTGCAGTCCTCTTTCTTTCTGGTTCACCATCTGCCAGAACTTTGAAGAGTTCTTTGACTTACTGTCGTATACCAGCTTGGCCAAGTATTCTACAACATTGTCCCTCGAGTGTAGCCAAATTTCTTTCTTAATCTTTTTTCTGCCTGACTTCCCAGCAAATATTAGCTCATTGTTGCAGGGGTCAACACGCAATAGGAGAAGGAACCTATTTAACTGGCGTTTAATATGCATAATTCCTGGCGGGAGAATTGCACATCGACTTGAAAGTGATCATCTCCCACAGGCTGTACAATAGGGAGCTTAGGTGTGCCTCGATGGGCCATCCCTGGCAGGATGGGAGGGAGGAGCTGGGCATAGCCCTATTTACACTTGCATAGACTATGTCCTCCCTCCACACAGACGGCTTCATACCCCCTATAGTTAGTCTGGAGCCAGGGCAAGGAAAGCAGGACACCCTAATAGGCTTACAGGTACATTTAAAAGTTCCATCTATATTCCATGTTTCACAGTGGCTTAATTTTAGGAGATTATTTTCAGTTATTCTTCTGTTGTTATTGTGATTGTCATGTAGGAAGAAGAGTTCTTTGTTATGTGTAGTGGTTAGGTTTTCTGGAATTTATATATCTTGGTAGGGGAAGCATGGGTTTGACTTGTGGCTTTTTTTAAATGTGATGTTTATCGTTTTAAGGTAGGATTTGCTGGTATCTAGCCTATATTGTGCTCAGGTACTTTAGGGAGTATGTGTTTTAAACTTTTAGTAATGGGCTCTTGGGAACTAGTGCTTGCCTCTTTTAAATCTTGAAGTACATGCCTTACATGTATCTCTTTGCTTGCTAATGTAATTTAAACATGCTTTAAAACATTTTACATGTTATACTTACATATGTGCTGTTGTACTTGATTTTCTTCCATTACTCTTTGATGTCATTGGAGATATGGATCAGGTGGGCTTTTTTATTCTGTTTGTGAGATAATAATTGTTTTAGTTACATGTTAAAAAGACGGATTTGGTTAGTTTTGGGTGTGGTGGGTTTTAATTTTCAGTTTAACCTAAAGAGGATGCTTTATTTTTATAACTGTTTATTTTATTTACGTTGAAGGTGCCTTTGTCAAGGCTTATGAGTGTGAAGTTGGATTTTTGGTGTGAAGTCCTTTATTTTTGCTGAAGTGCTTCTTTAGTATATATGGGTTAATCAATGTAAAAAGAGAGAGATTAATCATTTATTTATGGATTTGCATCTTAATATTATGCCATGTTCAATGTAGTTCATTTAAATTTTAAACTTACTTGTAAGGCAACTTGTTGTTTTCTTGAAGTCTTCCTTCTGGCTTTTCTTTGTAGAGCCGAGATGAGTGTCATTTTCTTGCAGTCGTTAAGTTTTTACTGGGCTCTTTTTATAATGTTAATTAATTATGTTTAAAATTTTATTGGTTAATTTATTCATGGTATATTTTATTGGCTATTGTTTATGTAGTTTGAATTTGTATTCACTTATGACCTTTTTTGATGGATACTAATTAGTGTTTCTGTTTTACTTTTAAATATATGCATTTGTTCGATTGTTGTATTAATAATATTTTGTATACGTTATATTTATTTTTGATGTGTGTTGTGCTATTTATATTCTTGCAATAGTTTTATTTTCAATCTATTTATTTTTAATAGTAAATGTATGATGAATACATATGGTCATATATGTACATATTTTTAATGTTTGTTGTTTTAGTGTAGTGTAGTGTGTAGTTTATTTATTGTAAATTTATATATATATTTAATTTAAAAAATGAGATTTGATGTAAAATATTATTTTTAGCAATATTATTGTAGCCGATATTGTGTGTTTCAATATTTTTGATATTGTGTATACATTTAAATAGTTGATGATATTTTCAGTTTAGATTTTTGAGTGTTCAATATTGTTAAAATTAAATATTTTGACAGCAATATTTTTGTCATCAATATTTGTGTTATTTATGGTTAAGTATAGGATGGTGATATTTTTGTAATCAATATTATTTTGACAATATTTTGGTGAGTTGATATTGTGTTCCAGGATATTATATCATGGAACTGCAAGAAGCCTGACCAGTTTGCAAAATGATTACCCCCGCCAGGTTTTCTTATCTAATGGATGTCAATTACTTGAAAGTCAAATGCTATTTAAATAGTATTAAACGGCTCGCTGTTCGCTCTGCTGGCCCTGTGAAGACATTGGCTGATAACGACATGTAGTAAGCCAGCCCTGCTTCCTCCACTGAGTAAGTATCTTGTTCCTGCCTGCATCATTTCCACACATCTCTAAGTTTGGCAGTGACCTGCCAGCACCTGTGCTTTGACAATGCACTCCCAAAAGGACCTGTAGCTGTGAAAATGATTCAAGGTATTCAATTTTACTTAAGGAACAGGGAGACATAAATGTCAGAATCACCATTTAGATTGGTTCGCTCTGATTTAACCAAGGTGAGGATTTGTGAATGTGCCCTTTGGCACCGAGAAATTTGCTTTTGTTCTTTTGTCTCTGCCCACCTGCGTTTTCTCTGATCAATTTGTTTCTACAGCTGTCATGCAAACAAGCATTCGCAAAACCAATAGGTCTCGCCTTTGAGACCTGTTGGCTTTGCCAGTGGTTTTAGCCATGCTGTATAACGTTCCTAAGGCTGTACGACAAGGCTAAAGGAAATACACTTTAAAAAAGGTGCTATGACGTGGCAGTCACATTATTTTGTAGAAGCATGCATTACGCATGCCTAAAAATAGCAAGAGCTATTTTTATTTTATTGCAGTGCTGGTGGGCATGGAACTTGGAGGGCCGGTTGGGTAGATGAAGCAACACGGAGGGCGGGTAAAGAGAGAAAAAGGATGGCTGAGAGAGAAGGATGGTGCTTTTGGGTGGAAGCAGCACAGTGGGTTAGAGTTGGGAAGGGAAGCAATGGGTGCGAGAGGAGGGGGAAGGTGAGGGCAAGCAACATAGAGGGCAGGTGTGAGGACGAGAAGAAACGGGTGAGAGAGCAACGTGGAGCAGGCTGAGGAGAAGCACATGGGCAAGCAACAGGGAAAATGTAGGTGTCAGGAGGAGAAGTAACAGGCGAGAGAGGATTGCAAAGGTGGGGTGAAGCAACACAAAGGGCAGGTGAGAAGGAGAAGCAACAGGTAAGAGAGCAACATAGAGCAAGCAAAGAAGAATTGCATGGGTGAGATACACGGAGCCCTGAGGCAGGAATAGAAGCACAATAATAGGCAGTGGTGCTGGAAGAGTTTTCAGACTGGTGGTGGTGCCATCAATGTTACATCACTGAACTCATATGGATTCTGAAAAATCCAATCATCATGCAAAAACAAGTGTTGCAAAATGAGCCACGTCCATTTAGCAGGAAAGTGGTAAGGGTGTAACATGCAGCTGGTGTTGCAGTTAGGAGCACAATTTCACAAATAGACTACTAAAGCATGGTGTGGTAGCCACTGTCATTTACAGACAGCACATTTTCCATCGAAATGACCGCTACATTTGCACAGACATACAATTTTACTGATAAAATGATATAGCGCACAAACGATGTGTGGAAATTGTGTTTCAGGTAATATTTGTTATTTGCGCATAGCAAAAATTCTCTTGATTTGCCTGGAACAAAGTTTCATCAGGGAAGTTATCCTGGACTGTGTTAGCCTCGAAAAGGGTCGGTTCATATTCACAGACATTGGGCTATGTGAACTGTTCACAACTCCAGCAAATCTGAAAAAGTCTGATCGGCAATTAGTTGAATCTAGATTTGCTGAGCATACTAGCTCATTAAGAACAGGAAGTGCCCTCAGTAAGCCCTGCTCCAGAGATTATTACATTTTTTAGCCTCAGGAGAATGTACCTTTTATCTGTGCCTGGAACTTTCACGCTGGGAAGGGTCACTTCTTTTTAGAATCAGGTCAGGTACGCTTTGGCGCCTGTTGAGCTCTCCTGAAGCATCAAACCCCTGGGTGGGTCATTTGCCGCCCTGCCCTTGTGATGGGTCGGCTACACAGTCTTTGATGCACTTTATGTTTTTTTTTTACTTTTACAATTTTTTCTTTTTAAGCTGTCTTAAGAATGTTCTGAAACCCTGGGCTTTTCACAGATGTACCAATGTTCTTATAGTTACAGCTGCTCGATAGCCAGTTGGTTTGTTACAGTGTCAGCTGTTTTCTTAAACTCTGTTAAGAGTAGGAAAACGATGGCTGGATAGGTACCATTGCCCCGGTAGCTGAGAGAAAAGTTACTAGTTTCTTATAGAGGGATGGTTTTATGTGGCAATTGGGCGTGAATCATTGCTTCTTTTAGCGAATTGTATCTGTTTTATTTTGGTTCTCGCAAAATGTTTTGTAGTTCCATTTTACTGCTTAATGTTCTTTTATGATTTTATCCGCAAAATCGAATAATGACATTTTTTATTGAATTGTCTTGATTTGTTTCGACCCTGTTCACATCTTTGTTTCTTCTTTCGCACTTTAAAATTAGAAAAAAGTCTTTCGATTATACTGTCCTAACTGTATACGTCTTTTGAGATATTTGTACAGTTCAACTATAGACACTTTCATTTTTTTGTGTCTTAGAAGATAACGACATCAGTCACCCTTTCCATTTACACCAGCAAGATTTTCCCATAGTTCACTTTCCAAAATCCTCGCACTTTGCAGTAATTGGAAGAAAAGTAAATACCAGTCTCAATGTTAAAAGAACAAGCAGCAAGTTGCCAGTTGACTACATAGACATTTGACCTCTTTTTTTGAACACATAACAAATGTGATAAGATAAAAGCAACATTTAGCATCATCTTGTGTACTCATTTACCTTCGGAACTCCAGCATGGTTATATTGGTGCCCTTTCAGGGCTCAAGGGTCGGTAGTTGGATCCCTTCCCACATCTGGGCCCCGGTGCATTACACCAGCTGCACCACTGGCAGCTACGCCTCTGAGCTAGTGTTTGATTGTGTATACTATTCAACAGTGGCGGCCGTTGTTTTGGAGGGAGGGGGCGAACGGGACACACACAAGCACACATACACATAACACTCACAGCCATGCATTCACACGCGCGCACACACACAAACGAATCCATTCACCACACTCTTTACCAAACATTCATACATACACCACGCATGCACCAAACATTAATTTAAAAGAAAACACAGACTTACCTGCAGCCAGCTCTGCCTCGGAGGTTCCAGGAGGCTTGGAACTGCTGCCTTCCCTCATTGGCTGACCTAAGGTCAGCAATGAGGGAAGGCAGCAGTCCCAACGTCATCACAGAGTGTGATGGGGTCAGTGAGACTGCTGACCCCACCCCACTCTGTGATGAAGTGTCAATGAATGACACTCGACCCTGGGAGCTTCAGGGCTTAAAACTGAAGCGCCCAGTTGCGAGACAATCAGTGACGCTACCCCTCGTCACTGAGGGGAGGGCCTCAGGGCCCGTTGCTGAGCTGAGGAGGTCATGCCCACAGGAGCTGTGACTTCCTCAGCCAAGCAAAGTTCAGCTCAGGCAGCCAGGAGCCTGCGCATTTAGCGCATGTCTGGCTCCTGGCTGCCTGACCTGAAAATGAACCTTTGTTCAGCCTGACAGACACTGTTCATGAGGGGCAAAAGGTGGAGGGGCGTGGCCCCCCAGCCCCAATGGACTGGCCGTGTCTACTATTCAGTAGAAACCGCTTACATGTGTTTGAGGCAGTTATGGCGACGGACGGATAGATTTGGATTAGTGGGTGGATGTGTGGATGGATGGAGGATGGATGATGGATAGATGGATGGATGATGTATGGATGGATGGATGGATCGATCGATCTATTGGTGGTGGTAGGATTTAATGAATGTTGAATGAACAGATTTCTTTTCAAGCAGAATGGATGGAAAGACAGACACATAGACACAGAGACAAGCAGTGAGGCAGCAGAAGACAGGTAGACAGACTAAGAGAGAGAAATGCAAACTGGGAAGTCGATAAGCAACCAAGCAGACATACAGACAGATGGACGGACAGACAGGCACGGATTATTTGGTATTGAAATAAAGTATGAAAATATTATGGAAAACACCTATGGAAAATGTTATAAAAACATGCCCCAGGAAGCAATGCTACTCTTTGAGCGGGTGGGAGTTGGAGTTGATGTCAGTGTTAGTAATAGGCTATACATTCAAAAAGCATAACTTAGTAAAAACGTAGTAAAATGACTTTATAATACAATCAACTGTTCAACTACATCTCGTGAATTCATTTCATTTTCAATCAATTATTATAAAATATAAATTCCACACAGACTCAGTTAACCTTGTAAGTCTTAACTCGGCCACTGAGAGTTTGTTAAAAAATAATTAATGCAAGCCCTTCCACTATTCCTGGTACCTTGCTTCTCTGGGTTCTACCAAGCCTGCTAATAGCAAAAGTCATGCCTAGTTGTTACAAATAAAATACGACCTTCCATTATTATATGTCATGCGTACAATCAAAATATCTCTGCTAGGAGTTTGGCACAAATATTACCAATCTTTTTGAAAATCTTATCAAAGAAGTATTAATAGCCAGATAAATGCTTACATATGAGGAAAGGGTCTACTTCATGATGTATGTTTTTCATCAGCGGATCACCCCCACACATATGCATATCACAAGGAAAATATGTTTTAAATATTAATATGGCAGCACAGTAATAGTTCTGACAACACTGAACAGTTTGTTTCCGGCTTGTCAACTCTTCCTTCTTGAAGAGTGTCACATTATTTTTTTAAACATAGGCCAGATTTAAAATTCTTTCACGTAGCGCAATGCAGCAAGCCACCTTGCTGTGCCGGCTGTGTGATAGGGAAAGGGTAGGAATGTGCCATATTTACCATTACACGACGTATCCCTGTCCTTTCCCAATGCTGGTGCACTTTTGGCTGCCTAGAGTCAACGCAGGCTCCCTTGTGTCATGGTGAAAGGGTGCCTGCATTGAGGGCAGGATTATTTTTGTGCAGGAAAGGACACCTTCCTACAAAAAATAATCCTGAGAGGCATTTTTCCTCTTTCTATGTGTGCTTCAGAATGCAGCACATGTAGAAAGAGGAAACAACGAGGTGAAATAAAGATATTTATCCTTGTTATGCCTTACCTGGGGAGGTGCAGCATTTTGACGCATTTCCAGGTCTTCCACTAATGGTAAGTCTGGGAATGCTCAAAAATTCATGGGTGGATGCGTGGGAACACCCATGCTCCACCCATGGAATGCTTCACTGCCGCAGAGCAACCCAAGGCATTGATTAACACTGCCTTGCATTACTCTAGACTTATCAAGCCATGCAGGGCCACGCAAGGTGGCCTTACATAGCTTGATAAATCTCTCTTAGGTTTTGCATCGCTCTTGAGCCCCCTTGCGTGGCGCAAGGGGGATGCAAAACTTTGATAAATCATGGCGGTTAATTCTAAACTTCTTGTTTTATCCTCCTAATGCATCCCCATCATTCCCTTATGCATATTTCTGTACCTCTTGCAAATGTGACTTCCATTGTCATTTTCAGCCCTCAGAGTCCCTTCCATTCTTCTCATGCCTCTTAGTTCACTTTCTTTCCCCATAGAGCTTTGAAGTACCCTTGGACCTGCAAAGTGTTATAAATACAAACAACATGACAACAAGAGCACACCAAATCTGGGATTCAGACACATGGTCAGGGGACAAGGGCATACAGGCCGTGACAATAGGACTCTGATGCCAAAACACTGGGCCAGAAATACTAAAAGTATGACTAAGATACTGACATGGGGGCATTGACTGTGAGTCTAATATGAGAGGACTGGAAAATGGACACTGTAACATAAGGATAATATCTTACACATAAGAATACTGGATACTGATACTGCTGCATTGATAAGGACATACTCACACTGGCTCAGATATATTATTACACACTGACACCGGGACACTGACTGGGACACTATGGGCCTCATTTATTGAGCTTTGGAGTAGGGCAGCACATCGAGTCCCCTTGCTGCACTGCCCTACATCAAAGTGAGGGGGCAGGAATGCACCGTATTTATCCAATACAGTGCATTCCAGTCCTTTTCCCCTGCGCTGGTGCAGTTGCGGCAGCCTAGTGCCGACGCAGCCACCCTTGCACCATGGTGCAAGGGTGCCTGTGTTGGCCTCAGGATTGTTTTGTGCAGAAAGGAGCACCCTCCTGCACAAAAACAATCCTGGGAGGCTTTTTCCTCTTTCTATGTGTGCTTCAGAATGCAGCACACATGGTAAGAGGAAAAAACGAGGAGAAATAAAGATATTTCTACTCATTATGCCTCCCATGAGAGGCGTAAGGTTTTGGCGCATCCCCAGGTTTACAAGGTTTTGTAAACCTGGGGAAGCATCAAAATCCATGGGTGTTGTGTGGGAACAACCACCGCAATGCCAATGGAACGCCACCCTAGCGCAGAGTAAGGCAACGCAGTGATTTGCGCAGCCTTGCACTATTCCATATCTATGGGGCCATTCAAAACCAAGCAAAGGGGCTTTGCATGACCTCATAAATACAGGGATACTGACATAGGGTTCTGGCACTGGGATGGGTCATGGACACAGAGGTACTGACACAGGGATACCACAATAAGGTTGGGATGCTAGTATGGGGACATTGCTATGATGACACTGACTTTTGGACAGGAACATATAGTAACTATGGGGGCACTGACCCATGGACACTTACATGTGAAATCATAACTGCGAGACATGCACAATGACATGGGTACATTGTATAACAAGAGCATTGAAACGGGGGCTCTATGACATTGTGCAGAAACTAATTGGCTTAGGGACACAACCACTAGGCCATGGAACACAATTATATGGGAGAGTCCCAAGCTCTGGAAATAGCTCTACACTGACATGCACAGGCACGCTTAGCCTGCGAGTACCCACCTGGTGCCAGGTTCATATTGCTGCTGTTCTCTGCTGCTTTTTGGTTCCATGACCCTGCAGGCATGTCAGCCAGATGAGGATTCTGCAGTGATCAGGAAGCCTTGATCTGTCCAACCAGGGTTTCAAAGGCCTCTGGCATTCGTTATGCAAATGAGAGGTCATGGTGCCTATTAGCCTGGGATGTTATTATAAGATGGTGCACGGGGGCGAGATGAAAATCTGAAAGTCATGAACATGAGTGTGTTCTTCACTCCTTACTCAGTCTTGAGCTTACTGACCTGGTGCAAATTTTGGTGATCTGGTATTAAACTCTGCATAGGATTCTCCCAATCACTCAATTGATGCTGCAAATATTCTTTGCCACTTATTATCAAATGATCCTCACAAATACTTAAGTCATTTAAAAAACCTTCTAGGTCTGACTGCCACACTCTTCCACAACCACTCTTGATGGTGGTTCATATCACCACTATTGTGATATATCCGACTTCTACAGTGAAGAACTCTGGTGAATATGGAAGTCAGAAATAGCCTTCTATCTTGGTTTCCTAGTCTCCTCTATTGGAGCTTAGATGCCCCAAAATGCATACTACACATGAAAAGGGCAACCACAGTGCAAAGGATAAGAGGTTAACACTGGTGCAACATTTAGGAGCCAGGAGAATTTCTTATCAATCCCCATTACAACACCACAAGTATATCAAGACCAGATGCAAGCTATTGTGGGGCCCAAGTGGTAGTGTGCTTCTACTGAACTGCTCACTATGGTGCCTGAAAAAAAGCTCCCACACATCACTAGTGGTTACAGAGGAATGTCAAAGCTAGATTAACATAAACTGGAGTTATTACTCCTACCAGTTGCCAACAGAAAAGGGAGAACACAAGAACCCAATGGTTTATTGGGAGAACCCTTTCCTGCTGGGTATCCCACACTTTTATTCTTCAAGAGATCTAAGAATAAACATGACTCTGGACAGAATATATAAGAAACTAATGAAAGGGTGGCTTCCAGAAAATAGGAGCATGACTCATTCAAGTTTCCTCAATCTACAAAATCTGTCCATCAGCAAGCAGTTGAATGGCATGCCACAAAGTGAGAATCAATCTGATGAGGAGGTAACAATGGCTATATCTGGGCTTCCAGTTTTCTCTTACTTGGTGCCTGGTCGCAGATGTGAATGCAAAAGCTGTAAGTGCAGCCCTTGCTTCTGTTAATCTACTTTGTACATTATATGAGGACGTGGAGACTATGGTTGAGTGTCAGAAGCAGGAATGTGACAGAGTATAGCAGGAGATATAAAGAAATTAACACCAATAACCAAGTGCCACATTTTGTAAGCCATTCTAAGTAGGTCCAAGATCACAATTTTAAGAAGCTGACTGAGGCCCCTAACCCACCTTCTACCACTAACATGCTCGCAAATGAAAAAGATGATGAAAATGAAAACTTCATCTGCTGTTCTAACAAATTATCCACAAATTAAAACAAGCAAGGCATTTTGAGATAAAGTGCTCACCTGGTTCAGTACCAAAGTCAGACCTGTCAACGTCTGGCTCAATGAACTAAGGTAACTGAAAAAAACTATATATCTGTATATTTTTTGGGGAATAATCAACATATTTTGTAGTTATCTGTGGTGTTAGCCCAGGCACTAAAGACAATAAAGAGAAACAAAGAATTCACAAGAAGTTCACACCAGTGGGGGATTGGGGGGCAAGATGGCGGCCGCTTCGCTGGCCGAGTGAGCCTCGTAACCTGTCACCTCCCCAACTCCCATATGGAAGCACGGCAGCACGGTCCATGAGAGAGACATCCGTGAATGCAGCGCCTTATTCTATATTAAACCTGCAGTAAAAGGAATGCTCTGGGACCTACTTACTTTTTGCAGGTCAGCGACGGGCAATCCGCGATCTGCTGGCTTGGTTGCGCGGCCGGTGCGGCGCCACCCACGAGGAGTACTTCAATTTCTGGCGTCCCTATTTTTGGCGGTGAATCTGCCTGGGGCAGCTTTGTTGAGGATGCCGCCAAAGAATGCCAGAGGGGGAAAGACGCGAGGCACGGGAGAATCCACTTCCTCGTGCAAAGCCATGGAAAATGCCCCGGAAAACCCCCAGCCCAAACAACGACGTGGAGTGGTTATGAATAACAGCAGCACATCAGAGTCTGCAGGACTGGGGAAGAGAACGACCCCTTCCATTTTTCTGACGGCAAGGAAGGGAAAGAATACTGGACAGGAGGGAAGTTTGACAGAGAAGGCTGCCCCCTCTGAGGCTCCTGACGCGGTGAGCACTGGGAATCCAGGGATTGTGGGAATCAGTGTGGAAACCGCAGTGACTGAGCTCACTCAGGAAGGGCAAGTAAATACTTTATGCAACTCTCCTTTGTCTATCCCTGGGACTGACGGGCTGGAGGGGGAAAGATGCCAGACTCAGACTCAGATAATGACAATAATGGCACCTCTAGACCGTGCTCATATCCCTCGCAGCTCAGAGAAAGAAATAGAGGCCAATAAGGTGCTTGAAGGTAAAACGCAAAAGTTTGCTGGGAATAATGTTAAAGAACCACCTGAGATGGATATAGGTGACCATTTTTTTCCCTGTTTGATCGTTCAAACTCATCAGGGGACGAGTCAGTGCAGTTATCTGATGGTCCTTCTGGATCTCCTACTATCAGATGGAGCGAAACAAGCAGTATACATCAGGAGGATAATAAGACCTTAGGGAATCGCATTAGGGCATTTGGTACAGGCACTGTACGGAAAAGAGCAGTTGTAGCATCTTTATCAGGAACACCTCTGGAGTCTGCTCTATCACCTGGTCAGGAGCAATTTAACTGCACTAAGCAGGGAACCAGCACAGTATCAGGCGGTATAGTGCTACAAGAACGCTGCAATTTGGCTGAACGATCAGGAGACATTTCATTGGCTGTTATCTAGGAGACTATTATGTCACATAGGGATGAAAGCCGTGTAGAGAGTCAAAAAACGCAAAATGCCTGTCGAAAACTTCAGAACTCACTCAGACGGGTAGCTAAGTCCTGTTCAGAATTTGCAGAAAGGATTGCTGAAGCAGAGAACAGGATCTCTACACTAGAGGATGAGATGGTTGTACAGAAGGCGACTACAGTGATATAGCTTGGAAGCTTGAAGATATGGAAAATAGGCTCCGCCGCAATAATTTAAGAATTCTTGGGGTGCCTGAAGGAGCTGAGGGTTCTGATCCGCAGAAGTTTGTGGTGGAGCTCTTTACTCTTGCTTTTCCAGAACTAAAGCAGTGGACATGGGACATAGAAGTACAACGTGCTCATCGATTTCCATTTCGACAAAGCAATCACACTGGATCTAATCATACAACTCCGAGACCTAGAGCTATATTGATATGTCTTTCAAATTATCTATCCAGGCAGGCTCTGTATGATTTGGCGAGACCAGATAGGCAGAGGAAGGGGGATGGTTTTGAGTTTTTTGTTTGTCCGGACTACTGTCATGCAACAGTGGAAAAAAGATGGCAACTTAAACAATTAATTAACCCTTTTCAGGGTAAAGGAGCTCAGGCATTTCTCTTAAATCCAGCTAAACTCAAGATTGTATATACGGATCAGACTAAATGTTTTACATCTGAGATTAAAGCTAGAGAATTTTTACAAGAGATTAAATCCTAGGAAAAGTGGTTAATATGAGTTTTTTTTTCTTCTCTAGAACTAGCGGAAGCTAGATGCAAATATATGATTGTAGGTGGTTAGCTGGTTAGCTAAAAGCAATGCTGTGCTTTTTACAGATTGTTTACTCTTTTGTTTGCATTGTTTTGGTGAACTGGGAGGAGGGGGGGTGATATGTGTGTTCACGGGGATCCCCATCACTGCAGACCATGGGTCTTGTAGCCTCTATATTGGGGAGGGTAGGGGGGACCTCCTTTGGCAGAGGAGGTGTAGGGGTGGGGTGGGGGGCTTTCTGTAGGAGGGGGGAGGCTGTCACAGGGGGAGGGGGGTGGGGATTAAAAACAAAAAAAGCCAATAAATGTTATGAAGCACACAAGAGGAAAGATTGTGGTTTTCCTGAAGAAAGTGAGTCGTCTACGCAGTTTTGAACAGGGATAAAATGTCTGTATTGTCTATTTGTACGTTTAATGTACGGGGGCTCAATGAAAGGGCCAAGCGGCAAAGGGTAGCCCAGGAAATCAGGAACATGTCCCCCAGTGTAGTATGTCTCCAAGAGACACATATTCCGTGGAATAAACATAAGGTATTAACTGAGCTGGGATATAAGCTTTTGATCTGCACGTCGCAGGGAACTACAACGAGGGGTGTGGCCATTTTGGCTAAAAATAATATATTAACGGTGTCTAAAAGCCTTGCAGATAAATATGCCCGCTGGGCAATAATTGAATGTGTAGTTGCTAATAAGAAATTAACTATATGTTCTGTTTACGGATCCAATTATGATGAAGCACAGATTATAGGTAATCTGAATACAGAACTGGCGTCCTGGGCTTCCCCTTTGGTACTGTGCGGGGACTTTAATATTCAATTGGAAGAAGTTACCCAGGGTCCGGGAGGGGACAAATATTTTGGACGGAAACCCAAAGTCTATAGGGCCCTAAAACAGCTTATTTATGAGCACGGTCTTGCCGATGCCTGGCCAAGGATAAAACACCTGGACCCTGGATATACGCATTATTCTTCCCCACACCTAAAGTTAGCCAGGTTGGATTATTTTTTTGTTACAAAAAATTATTTAGCAGAGGCACATATACGGATATTTCCCCGAATCTCCTCAGACCATAACCCAGTGGTATTGAAACTCAAAATGCATGGGTTGATACGTCCTCGGGGGTCGTTTTCTTTTGATAGGAAGCTATTACTGAATGAGCAATTTATGTGTCATATACGACAGTGGATAAACCAGTGTCTGGCTATCAATTGCAATACTGCCAAGTGTGGTATGGTTTGGGATGCGCTGAAAGCCGGATTAAGGGGGAAGATCCTGAGTTTTGGATTATACGTTCAGAAACAACAGAGGCAGCTTCTAGGGAATTGTATGATAATCTGCAACAAGCAGAGTACACCCTGATGCATGTTCTGCAGGCGAGATTAGATATCTCGCAGGTGCAGATGGAGGTGGCTCGCTGTAAAGCCAGGATAAATGGGGAGTGGGCTAAGGACATAGCTAAAAAATATCGTTTGTTCAGAAGAGAGTGCTATGAGTACGGTGTGACAACTGGTAGATGCCTGGCTAAAAGAATTAGGTGCAAGGAGGTTAAAGAAACAATTACTGCCATTGAAGATTCAACTGGGAGAATAGTAGAAACACCGGGGGAGGTTTTGGAGGTTTTCAGGGCCTTCTATGAGGAGTTATATTCAGAGAATGTTAATAAACAGGAGAGAGCTGAATGCTTTTATAAAGATCCATACAGGAGGATATTAAATCTAGATGATCAGAGGTACCTAGAGGAACCTATAACTATGGAAGAACTTACGGAGGCTGTTGCGCACTAGCAACAGGGAAGGCCGCAGGTCCTGATACGCTTCCAATTGAAATTTATAAAGCTTTTTTACCTCAGATGCAAACAGAAATGCTTACTGTATTTCAGAAAGCACAGAAAGGGGAGGCTCCGGCGTCCTGGGATGTAGCTAGTATGGTTATCTTTTAAAAAAAGGATAAACCGCTTACATTACCAGGATCATATAGACCCATCTCTCTTCTTAATTGCGATGGGAATATTTATGCAAAAATACTGGTCACGCGACTCTCCCGAGTAATAACTCCCTTAGTCTCTGTTCGCCAGCATGGTGTTATCCCAGGAAGAGGCACGGTCAACCACATAGGTCGGGTAGTTGCCATGTTGGATCGGGCAAATGTACAAAAAATTCCTTGTGGTGTTGTGCTACTCGACGCAGAGAAGGCATTTGACCGTGTCTCCTGGGAATTTTTATGGGCAACTATGCGGTGGCAGGGCTTTGGGCCTGGTTTTATCCAGGCAATTAGTACTATGTATGGATCTCCGGCAGCCCAAGTTTGTGCTATGGGGCTTGAATCTAATCTCGTACCTATATCTCGGGGAACACGACAAGGCTGTCCCTGCTCTCCTCTGCTATTTGCTCTTTATATTAATCCTTTCCTGAACTTGTTGGAGCACAGTCTAAATAGTCAACCAGCGAGTCCTGGGCAGGAAAGGATTGATATACTAGCATATGCAGATGATATAGCAATAGTCACGCCCGAACCAGCTAAGACTCTTGCAGAGACTGAACCATTAACAATATCATTTGGGAAAGGATCTGGTTATAAGTTAAATCTAGCCAAGACACAAGTAATATGCACAAGCCAAGCACTCTTTAATGATTCTAGGGTTACGGACGAGGCAACGTATTTTGGGGTGCGTATTAATGCGTGTCTAGATAAGATGGTATTGTCTAATTGGGATCCCATGCTCCGTAAAATCAAAAGGGATCTAGATAGAATGGAAGGCCTTCATTTGTCAATGGTTGGAAGGTGTAATGTCCTAAAGATGAATATCTTACCAAAGGCCTTGTATTATTTTAGGGCGGTTCCCCTGGAACTCACAGGTAAGCAACTTCAGAAACTACAGTCCATATGCAGCAGTTTTCTATGGGCTCAGGGCAAACCTCGTCGTGCGATGAAGTATATGACTCTTCCGTGCTCCTGGGGGGGTTGGGCAGTTCCCAACTTCCGGTTTTACTATTGGGTGTGTATACTCCAACAAATGGGAATTTTACTGGTAGGTGAAGGGGATTTTAAGTTAGATGAATCTCCGCATATTTTTCAAATTCTTCTAGGCTCCAAAGTTGAAAGGAAGTTTTTTCAAACTCTTGAGCCTAGTTATTATTGAAAAAAACGTTTTAAGGTGGTTCAAGCTGCACATAAGGTATGGCTGCAGATAAGGAGACACCTAGAGATTGATAGACTCAATTTTTATACGCCTACCTCCTCTTCAGAATTGCTCCCCTCTGTTTTTTCTGATGTTACTATGGCCAGATGGAGACGGAAAGGCATTCAGATTCTGGGAGACCTAGTGGATAGTTGTGGCGTTAAAGCCTATTCTTCTCTGATGTCAGAATTTGAGCTCACAAAATCTGATTTTTTTAAATATCTGCAGATTCGAGATTATTTGTTAAAAAGAGGGGATGTTGGCCGTTTGGCTCAGAAATGCAATCTGCTGGAACTACTCAGGGGGCGAGGAAAGATTGGGGTCTTATATCAAACTCTCATTGAAATACAAAATGATGATTTGGAAGTTCAGAATTCTAAATGGAATACAAGATTGTCTCAAGCAGGGAATATTTTACAAGAATCTATTGGTTTGGCTGATAAACTTTTTATCTCCTCCTGTCTGGAAACACAACAATATAAAACTATGTTCAACTTGTATTATACTCCCCAAAAAATTGCACGATGGGGGGGTTTAAATGAGGGCAAATGTACTCGATGTGGGATGGATCAGGCTGACTGTGCATATGTTTTTTGCTTGCCCAGAGTTAAGACATTTGACAAATAGGATACAGCTTTTATTGAAGGAGGTTACAGGGGCACAGATTACGATCACACCAACAGTTATGCTTTTGGAAATCATGGAAGAGGCCATGGTTGCCCAGGAAATATACGCATTCAGATATCTAATTTTTATAGCTGTGGCCATGACAAGATTATGTATAGCATCACTGTGGAGACAGAAAGATCCCCCCACTTTTGAAATGTGGAGAGGTTGGCTATATGCTATATGTAAGCTTGAATTTAGCTTATATGCTATTAAAGGGCCACAGAAACGGCGATTGGGCCTTAGGATCTGGGGGGCACTAGTTGATCACTTAGCACCTACAATAACTTAAGGATGAACATCTCTGTTAGATCGTATCATGTATGTTCTTATCCCTTTGTGTCTCTGTTATTTAGGATATAAGTGTTGTCTTATCTACTTTGTCTTAAAGGTGTGGAATTATGTGACCTTGAGTTATTATGACAATATGGAAGTTATTTATGTTTGGCCCTGTAGCATGCTTTATCCTCTTGTTGTGTGTCTATGTAATCGCTTTATTGTTTGTTACTGCTATTGGCTTAATAAAAAAAAAAAGAAGCTCACACCAGTGACTTTTTCTCGCCTAATAGGAAAAACAGGACTTCCTTGCTTCTCTCTTATTCCGAAAGATATTCTTACCTGTATCCTTTATAATTCCCTTCTACCTGTCAATACAGTCATTTTGTGGCACAATGCACAATAATGTTGAAGTCTGGCAAAATAACCATTTCCCAGTGCATTTGCAACAATAACTTTCCATTGATATGGACTCATTCTTCCAACGTATTAACCTTGAATACATATATATTTATATATATTAGTATAGTAGTAGTGCATAATTTAAAAGATTTATTTAATATGCAAATATATATATATAATATATTTATGTGTGTGTGTGTGTGTGTGTGTGTGTGTGTGTGTGTGTGTGTGTGTGTGTGTGTGTGTGGGGGTGGGTGGGTGGATGTATGTGTGTGTGTGACAGAGGGCAATGAGGCTACTAATATAGGGACACTGAAAATTGAACGATGATGCTAGAGCGCTAGGATACTGAAGATGAGACACTAGGGAGTTTACCAAGAGGGGAAATAGTAGCTAAGAAATGGTGACAAAAACATATGGGGAACCAATACTTGAATAAAACAGGAATTCATTGCACTTTACTCCCTCACCACAAACTGCACTAAGTTGTTGCCATTTCTGTGGGGTCATGCCCTCTACACTTGTAATCCTGGATTTAGACCTGGCTTGCAAAGGACAGAAACTGCCATAGTAATTGGCGTGGACAAGGGAGTCTTCCTTTTGGACTTCTTTGTTGCGCTTGAATATGTGAACTACACAATGTTCATCAGGGCGCTTGTTGAAACTGGGACAAGGTGTCAAAGTGGCCCCCATGTTCCTTGCTGTTCATTCACAGTAACTTTCTGGTGAGGGTTGAAACCAGCGTGCATATCAGCAGGGCTCACTCCTATCTCCTATTCTTCTCACCATCTGTCTGAGACCACTGACCAGTGGCGTAACAAAAGCCCCCGCATCCCCGCAGTGTGGGTGGTGTCCGACCTCCAGGAGGGCCCCTCTGGCACTGAGCACAGGTGGGGGCCCTGGCCTCAGAGCTCATGACAGGGTTTGGAGCTTGCGGGCCCCCTCCATGTACTTCGGAGGGGGACCCCCTCAAGTTTCGTTATGCCAGTTCCACTGACTGAGCTGATATGGTTGTTAGGGCGTTGTGTACTGTTCGATGCCACTGATCCTGAGCTAGCCATTCAGCTGCATTAGAAGGCCTTAAGTTTGGTCTGGTCAGTTAGGGGCTGTTTACAAGTTGTTCAACAATGGAAATGTTAAAACATTCTTCAATTAAATGCCAATAACACTGACTGGGAATTGTGGGAAAATACAAAGCACAATGGGACAATATCCCCTGGCCTCCTAGAATGGGTGACTCGCCTAACCAGGTTCCAAAGGTTACATATTTGTGAATCCTTCTGGATCAGGAACTTTCGCTGAATGTACAAATCTACACCGATGCCAGTTTCTGCTTCCAAGTGATTTTTAGATTTGACTCAAGAAAATATCACTCCAAGGTTGTGTCTTCTTGAGTGCTGTCCAGGATTAATTACTGCAATAACCCGTTTCTGTGTCACGCAGCTTATGCTCAGGGAAAATTGCAGACTGTCCAGAATTTTCGGGTCAGGATGGCTATTAACTTTTGACCATGTTTTTAAGGGCCCCAGAGGCTTGTACTGTTTCTGATCGAGCGGAGACCTATTTAGGGTAACTCTATCTAGCATGCAAATTCTTCTGAATGTCTGGTGCACCTATCTTGTGTGCTCAGAGTCTCAATGGAGATAGACCCTCAAGTGCTCGCCACCTTCCTGCACAAAAACAATCCTGAGAAGCTTTTTCCTCTTTCTATGTGTGTTGCAGAATGCAGCACACATGGAAAGAGGAAAAAACTAGAAGAAATAAAGATATTTCTCCTGGTAGTATGACGGAACAATGCATGCGATTACTTCGAATGCCTTAACAATGCGGTCTTTACAACAACCGCATCTTTACCCCGCATGCTTTAACCACTCGTTCCTTTACAACAAATTTCATTGTAAAGGCATGATTGGTAATGGTAAATGAGTGGTAAAGGTTACAGCCCAGTCCCCAACCCTGAGCCCTGAAACCCGACCCCAAGCCCTTAAACTACCCAGAACCCAGCCCTAAAAACACCCCAGCTCCCTGCCCTGACCCCTAAAACCAGCCCCCAGCTGTAAAAACTACGCCCGACCCCCCGCCCTGAGTTCTAAAACCCGGCCCCAGCCCTAAAAACTACCCTGACTCCCCGCCCTGAGCCCTAAAACTCGGGCCAAGCCCTGAAAAATACCCTGAGCCCTAAGACCTGGCCCCCAGCCTTGAAAAATACATCCGATTCCAGAACAACCTAAAAAACTTAAAAAACTATTCACAAAGCCACCGTTCTTTTTTTCATTTGTCATCTGTGCAGGAGGTCTCCAACACCTCCTACCCCCACCCACCCGCTGCAAAGATAGACAGCTCTCCCACCCTTCTCTCCAGCACCTCTCCAGTTCCCACCCTCCCCTCTGGCTCATGCACACATGATGGTCTGCAGCAAGTGACGAAATGCTGAGCCCAGGAGACAGGAAGTGAAAGGGACAACATGGGCTGGTGAGCAGACAGCAGAGCTATCGCTCCCTCTGCTCAGCACCAGCGAGGAACAGCACGGAAAAGGGAAACTAGTGAGCAGATAACAGAACTGTCGCCCCATATACAACACCAGAGAGGACAAATAATAGTTAGCAGAGCTATTGCTCTACGTCATCTGTGCCAGTGAAAGAGACAAACAACTCTAGAACACTGTATACAGGAGAGCATGAGAGAATGAGGGAAACTGGCAAGTGAACCGATTATGAGGCATCTGGGAGGGAGCCCTGAGAACAGACTGTAGTCCCACCAGAGGGGTGGCACAGCAGACACAGAACACAGCTCACCCAGAGAGGTGTCATATAATCGGAGGCAACACATTGCCTGCCCAAAGGTTTCAGGAGATGGAAGAGCTGTGTTGCCTAATAGTCTATTGCCACTGATGGGCAGGCATTATCACGGTCCTACTCATGCAGGGAGAGATGCCATGGTCAGATTGTTAATACAGAGCTGGTTTAATCCTAGGTTTAGAATGATGGCTGAAGCATTGTGCCACAGATGTGTTGTGTCTCAAAATAACAATGTAGGGAACAGAACTGCAGTGATATTGAGCCACATAGGACAATCAGGTGGTCCCTTCAACAGGATGCAGTTGCATTTCATTGAGATGCCTGTGTGCAATGGTTTGAGATATGTCTTGGTTGTTGTGTGCATCATTTTACGCTGGGTTGAGGCATACCTGATGAGGAGGAATGACAGTCTCACAGTAGCAAAGTTGCTTTTGAGGGAGTTAATACCTAGGTTTGGCTTTCCGACTTCGCTAGAATCAGATCGGGGAATGCATTTCCACAATGAAATCTTGAGAATGTTGTGTGAAGCTTTACAAGTTGAGCAGAGACTGCATTATAGATATAGACCTAAGGCATCAGGTCTGGTGTCTCTATATTGCAGCCAGGCTTGCAAAAGTGTGTGTTTCCACATCTCTGAAGTTACCTGATGTTTTGCTTCTTTTGTTAATGAGCCTTCGCAGCATACCTGATTGGAGGACAGGATTGTCCCCCATGAGATCATCATGAGCAGAGCTATGAGACTACAAGCTGTACCTGCAAACGCACTTATAAGCATTACCAATGACATGATACTTGATTACTGCAAAGGACTGGCTGGCGTGGTACATTCTGTGTCTCATCAGGTTGAAGCGGCCACAGCCCCACCTCATCAGGAACACTGCCATGACCTTAGTCCTGGCGACTGGGTCTTGGTGAAGAAACATGAACGAAAGAACTTTCTGGAGCCCACTAGCGTGATCCTTTCCAAGTGATTCTGGTCAGAACAACTGCTGTGAAGTGCAGAAACCTCCCCAACTGGGTGCATGCTGCCCACACTCCTCGAGTTCCGTGTCCCCTTGATGCTGTAACAGATTCCTTCCCGAAAGTGCTGGTGGTGGTTGAGAGAACACAGGAGCAGGTTAGTCAAGCTGTGGAGGACCAGCAAGAGTCTGAAGCAGCACTTTTTGGCCTGAGGGGGGTCTTGTGGAGTCGGTAGCTGGAGCAGAAACGGGAGAGTCTTGTGTTATAGTGAGGAATCAGTTAGACTCAGACCCTGACGAAGGGTCTAGTGCTATAGAACCGTGAGTGGCTGCAGGGGAACGTGTCCGAGAAGGCAGGAAAGAGGTGGACTAGACCCGCGAGGAGAAGGTGAGCTCCAGACAATCCGGAGGACACTTAGGACTCTTATTTAAGTGACGAAGGAGGTGAAGGGATTGCTCTCAGAAGATTTAAACGAGCTAGAGTATCCTGTCGGCCGTACTCGCCCCTTGAATGGACTTACTTTGCCACAAGTGACAGAGAGAGAGAGTTTAGGGAATACTAGGATAACAGTGCAGATTCAGTTTAACCTCCTTGAACTGAACATTTTGCTTGAACTACAATTGGAACTTATGTTATCATCAAAAGACAGACATTTTATTCCGGATGTGACTATCAATGTCTTTGAACTGTGCATTTATTAGAAACATTTACATAGATTGGTAGGCGAAGAAAGAAGAGTACCGAGGCCCGGGGCATCTGAAGGAGTGTAAGGTTGTCCTTTAGAAGAACATGGAGTAGGGCTAAGGAAGACTCATGAAGACCTTGTACATAATCTTGTCGAGTATTATTTGGACTTTGGTTTTGCCATTTGCACAGGTGGAAATTGACAGAGAAGACTCTGCTGCAACTAAGTTGCACCCAACGGTGGTTGGGGTTTTAGAGAAGTAATGGAAGCCAATCCTAATATTAGTAGACATTGGTACATAATAGCAGGCACACTAATAGTTTAGTACTAATCATTTTACTTGTACAATTATATTCATCTACATCTAATTCAGTAGAGACTTAGGTGCCGATTCCGATTCGGGCCGGAAAACGTACCGACCGACTCGGTACGGGAACTTAGTCCGACCGACTCGGACCGGCGCCGCACGACCCGGGTAGTACGATGAAATGCATGTGAAATCCGACAGACTCGGAAGGAATACAAAACGACCGACCGAGCCGGACGGAAACAAGCCATCGGGCCGGGAAATCACGCGAAACGAACCGACCGACACGCACTCGGATTGAACCTGAACGAAACGTACCCGCGAACTCCGACCCGCGTAGTACGATGCTGTGCGTGCAAAACACGACCGACTCGCCCGGAGCACAAGCCGTACGACCGACACGCATACAAAACCCAGCCGAAGCAACCCAATACTACGCGACCGACTCGTACACCGCATATGAAACCTAGCTGACACACAGCGGGAACGAGTCGGACAAGATCGCACCACACAACTGCAGCGTCCTACTCGGACACAAGAACGACTCCTACATGCACCAAAAACACCAAGGAAATTTTTTTTTAAAAAGGGCCAGACAAGCAACCACTAAGCCACTAAATACAGGGAGGAAAAAAAAATGGAACAAGGACACACCTCCAACTCCACCTACATAAAGGCCACAAATCCCTACCATGATCCCTTGCAAATTCCACTGACCTGCCAGACAGAACACCATCACACAGCAACCACAGACACACTCACAGCTCATACATCACACAAGCCACACACCATTACCACACCTACAAATAGCACCCTCACACACACCCAGCTAAACCTACACTCACACACCCCCACTTGCACACACACACACATCAATCACCACCACCACCCATCACCATGCCCCCAAAGAAGAACCATAAGTTCCTAGATTGTGAATTGGAAGTCCTGGTAGACGAGATCCTCAGGGTAGAGCCACAGTTGTTTGGTACATTGGTACAACAGACCCCCATGTCGCAGAAAACCAAGATGTGGGCGAGGATTGTCGACAGGGTCAACGCACAATCACCATGTTTGCGCACTAAGGAAGACATCCAGAACAGGTGGTATGATGTTCGCAGGAGGGTCAGGGACCTACTCAAAAAGGACTACCTCCTCAGCCAGCACACCGGCAGTTGCCCTCCTGCAAAACCAGTATACCTCAGGCCCTGGGAGGAGAAGGTGCGGGCCATCCTACCACCAGTGAGCGTATACGGACTAACAGACATCCCAGAGCCTGGTGAGTACACAACTAATATACACAATATGGTGTGACTACACACACACATCACAGTCAAGGGGATAGGCAAACCATGCACACTTAGCAAAAACACAGCAACCAAAAGATATCCATCCCAAGATGTGAATGCTAGTCAGACAAACACAATACCTGCCATCCCATAGTGATATGTAACTGTGTCATGACATCTACAAACCTAACAACAAATACAGCAAGGCAGTGGCACAAATAGAACCAACAAATACTCCCAGATATTTACCCACCACTAGAACACCACCTCACAGGGAAGCTCACTGAAAGGAAGGAATTCTGTGTATGCTGGTCAAGTCAGTGTAGCCAATAGCATGATGGGAGTGGTAGTCACAGATATTGGTCACACCCACAATTGGCCCATCAACACCACTCTGAACCATGCTCACATCACAGGGAGTGGAAAACAACTGACAAGATGGCTGACACTGGCTACTGCTGTGGGGAGCACAAGGCCCTGCTGGGAACTGGGCACCAACAAACAACAGGAACACACTGTCAGCCATCTTGCCATTGCTGTCACACTCACACACACTGAAGTCCACTCAAAAGGAAGGAAGGATGGGCATGCTGGGAAGGGGGTGTAGGCAATAGCATGATGGGAGTGGTAGTCACAGATCAACATCTCACACCCACATGGCCCAGCAAGTTAGCACTGAAGCATGCACACCTCACAGGGAGTCAAAAGCCACTTCAAAGATGTCTGACACTGGCCACAGCTGTGGGGAGCACAAGGCCCTGCTGGGAACTGGGCACCAACAAACAACAGGACCACACTGTCAGCCATCTTGCCATTGCTGTCACACTCACACACACTGAAGTCAACTCAAAAGGAAGGAAGTATAGGCATGCTGGGAAGGGGGGTGGAGGCAATAGCATGATGGGAGTGGTAGTCACAGATATTGGTCACACCCACAATTGGCCCATCAACACCACTCTGAACCATGCTCACATCACAGGGAGTGGAAAACAACTGACAAGATGGCTGACACTGGGTACTGCTGTGGGGAGCACAAGGCCCTGCTGGGAACTGTGCAACAACCAACAGCAGGACACCACTGACTGACATCCTGAAAGCCAACTTGCACTCCCTGCAATGGAAGCACGTTCCATGGTGGGATATCTGGCTGGGTGTGAAGGAGGACTCACAGCACTGACCATAGTTACAAGGACCTCCCCTCACACCCCCTCAACACTAACTCCACATAACCCACCTGGGAGAATGCAATGCCTCACATCCTAACTGAAGATCCCACAAAGAACCACCACCCTGGGTTATGCTGTGTGAAGCACAGGAACACACTTGGGACTTGTAGCCAAACAACTGCCAGGACAACACTCCCAGCCATCCTGTCAGCACAGGCACCCCACCCCACAGGGAAGCAGAGTCAAAAGGAAGGAAGGATGGGCATGCTGGGAAGGGGGTGGAGGCAATAGCATGATGGGAGTTGTAGGCACAGATATTGCTCACCCTCACAATTGGCCCATCAACACCACTCTCAACCATGCTCACATCACAGGGAGTGGAAAAGGACTCACAAGATGGCTGACACTGGGTACTGCTGGGGGAGCACAAGGCCCTGCTGGGAACTGTGCAACAACCAACAGCAGGACACCACTGACTGACATCCTGAAAGACAACTTGCACTCCCTGCAATGGAAGCACGTTCCATGGTGGGATATCTGGCTGGGTGTGAAGGAGGACTCACAGCACTGACCATAGTTACAAGGACCTCCCCTCACACACCCCCTCAACACTAACTCCACATAACCCACCTGGGAGAATGCAATGCCTCACATCCTAACTGAAGATCCCACAAAGAACCACCACCCTGGGTTATGCTGTGTGAAGCACATGGACACTCTTGGGACTTGTAGCCAAACAACTGCCAGGACAACACTCCCAGCCATCCTGTCAGCACAGGCACCCCACCCCACAGGGAAGCAGAGTCAAAAGGAAGGAAGGATGGGCATGCTGGGAAGGGGGGTGGAGGCAATAGCATGATGGGAGTTGTAGGCACAGATATTGCTCACCCTCACAATTGGCCCATCAACACCACTCTCAACCATGCTCACATCACAGGGAGTGGGAAAAGACTCACAAGATGGTTGACACTGGGTACTGCTGGGGGGAGCACAAGGCCCTGCTGGGAACTGTGCAACAACCAACAGCAGGACACCACTGACTGACATCCTGAAAGACAACTTGCACTCCCTGCAATGGAAGCACGCTTCATGGTGGGATAACTGGGCTGGGGGAGAAGGAGGCCTGGATGGCAACCAAATACCACCAATGCTGGTCATGCACACACCTCAACATACACATTGACATGCCACAGGTTGGCAGGACAATGTGCTACACCAATATCACTCTCTGACTGTCACAATTTAGGAGGATGCAATGTCCAGGCCCACATCCAGAGGTACAGTCACAACTGTCAGGTGTTTGAACAATTGATGCCAGTAGAAACATAAAATACAATCTGTGTCTCTCCCCAAAACAGGTGATGATGGGGACACAGCAGCAGACGAGGAGGAGTCCCTGTCCCAGGCTCCGGGGAACACTGAGCTCACTGGTGTGGATCAGCCACTGCACTCCTCGGATGGCGAAGAACCAGCTGGAACCTCCGGTGTGAGTCATCATGCAGCACCAGCAGGACCAACATCTGCACCCCCTGCACCCACCCCTCCAACAACTGCCAACACACAGGCCACCCCTGCCAACACGGACAGACCAAGGACCACAGATGACAACAGCGCAGGGACCCAGGCCCAAACTGGAGCTGGTGACAACGAGCCCAGGAACAACACCCAAGTGGGCCCACGGTCACCTGTGCGTGCCACCGCAGGTCCTGCACGTGTCGCCAGGGGTGGTGGGAGGGGTGGTAGACATAGGTCGCTCTTTGCAGAGGGGTCTGGACTGCATGATGACCCACAACTGGCACGCATCGCGGATGCGTACCAGACTAGCACCGGAGAGGTCAGCCAGGTAGTGGGGATCCTCAAGGACATACAACAGCAGCAGGCTGCCCATCATGCCCGCTTGGACTCCCACATGTCCCGTGTCGACACACACATGTCACATGTCGAGACACACATGTCACGTGTCGAGACACACATGTCTGGCATGGAGTCCAAGTGGGACACATTGGAACAACTGACAGCGGTGCTTAGGGACATACTCACATGCCTCCGCCAGATCAGCACCAACATGGCCTCACCTCCCTGTGTGCCCACAACAACTGCTGCTGAAACAACTGCAAATGCCACAGGGAGGGAGGAGGACTCTGGCAGAGAGTCCCCTGCACCGCCGCAGCCTGCACCTGAGGGTCCCCCCCCAAGAAGAGGGGCCGTCCGAATAGGCTAAACTGAGAGGCCGATGGCCATCTACATCCCCCAGGAAGCCAACACCTGTTCTGGAACTTTTCCTCTGTGTGCAAACTGCACGCCCTTTCGAAGCCAACCCAACTCTCCCACATGACATGGGGAGCTCTAGTTGGCCAAATTCATCAGATGACTGTGGACTTTACTCTGGACATGTCAGCTACCAAGACTTCCAATACACATGGGAACTTTGGATTCCAATTTCTATGTACAGCACCCACCATCCTGTGCACCATCCTCACACCTGTATGTAAATAAACTCACCAATACACCATATCTGCCTCTGTTGTGATTCCAACGTGGTTTTTGTCATGTAGATGGTGATCTGCTAAATGACACTGTGCATGCTAACTGCCACAGCAAGTCCAACACCGTCATGTCAGTCATGGCGACGTGACACATATGAGGAAACACACCACTAGGGCCACACAACACATACACACCAGGGCCATCAGACTCATCACCTATACTGATGTTGCAACTAAATACAGTGGAATGCACAGACACGCCACCTATTCACAGTCACTGTCAACTAGACCACAGGTGCAGTAAGCAAATGTCAGTCAGATGTGTGACTACAGACAACGCACATCCCAAAGTGAAGCACAGGTTTATTACACATTTGCAACATGTTGTTTCCACTACAAATGCAAGCTAATCCAACCTGGCTGTGGCCACAAAGTCAAAAAAACAGAAGATAGAAAGTCCAGGGGTGTGTGGCACATCACCTGTAGGGAAACGACTGCTTCCACCTTGGAAGTTGAATCATGGATTCGGGGGATCCAAGTTGATCAGACAACTCCGGCAGCACCCTGTGAAGGACAGACATGACACACAGTCAAAAACAACGAAGAACAGCACAGAACGGCAATACTCATGTTTAGTACATGTCACGAGATAACTACACAAAACCAAGTTAGCATGTCAACACTGTTGGGCAGTACAGACCACCTGCAAGGACACATTGCTGCACGCATCCAGTCAAGTAGCACATGGCCACACTCAAACAGCACCAGAGCACCACACACACATATCATGCAAACTCAAATCATTGACATCACAACCCTCTGGAGACTCACATTCAGCTGAAGAAGTTGGTGATGAGCTGTGTGCGGACATCACCATCATCATCATCTTCACTGGCATCGTGACCCAGGCCAGGATCTTCCACAGGTGGCGGACGTTGGTCATCGTCATCCAGGATGAGAGGCAACTCCTTCCACACTGCCAGGTTGTGTAGCATGCAGCAGACGATGACAATCTTGCACACCTTTGCTGGGGCATATGGGAGGGCCCCTCCTGTCTTGTCCAGGCAGCGGAAGCGGCTCTTCAGGAGACCAAAGGTCCGCTCAATCACCCTCCTCGTCCGACCATGTGCCTCATTGTAGCGCATCTGGGCTGTTGTCACAGGGTTCCTGAGGGGTGTCAGCAACCACGGCATGTTGGGGTATCCCGAGTCACCTACAGACAGACAATTGCACATTAGCCGATTTGAAAATGTGTGCGGAAAACAACATAGCAGAACACATACAATGGTACAAAGTCAGTACATACCAACAAGCCAGGCACGCTGGTTCGGCATCTGTGACATCATCCTCGGGATGCGACTACTCCTCATCACGTATGCATCGTGTGCCGAACCGGGGAAACGGGCACACACATGTGAGATGGTCATATCTGCAAGACATACCACCAGAGCATTGATCGAATGGTAATGTTTACGGTTCCGATATGCCTGCTCATGTGCCTGTGGTGGTATCAAAGCCACATGTGTCCCATCAATGGAGCCAATTACATGTGGCATCCTCCCCAGGGCATAGAAGTCACTCTTGACGTCAGTGAGTCGTTGACGTGTTGGGAAATAGATGTACTGGTTGAGGTATCTCAACATTGCCCCCAAAACATTGCGTAGCACACGGCTGAACATAGTCTGTGACATCCCACCAGTAGTTGCCACAGTGTGTTGAAAGGTACCGGTGGCAAAGAAGTGTAGGGCTGCCATCACCTTCACCTTGGGGGTCAGCGCTGTAGGATACGGCCGGCCAGGCTGCAAATGTGGGTCCAACCGCACTGCCAAATCCTCAATCAGCTGCCTGGTGAAGCGGTACCGTCGGATGCTGTCACGTTCCACCATCGTTGCCAGGTCTGGGAATGGTCGATGGACAGCAGGAGCCCTGCTGTGCATAGGTGAAGAAAGCAAGATTGTCAGTCACCCCACCTATGTGCCGTTCACCATACTCAATTTCACATGATACATCATCAACATACACAAGTACTTGATGTGTGTGTCGTTCCGTTTGGACATATATGGCACCTACATGGACATCATCTAACATCTCTGTTCAACAAGTGTTGACAACAGGTTCCAGGGTGTGCTATGGGACACCATTAGGCTGTATGTGAGTGCTCATAAAGATCGGAGAAAATCTTTTCTCCTTTCAGAAAAAGACCCTCACACACCCAGCCAGCTAGGTGTCATGCTTCATCACTGGGTCTGCTCCTTATCGGGTTGGCGCTGCAATACCCGATCGGCACCCGTGATGGGGCCTTCTTGGCGGAGATCTACAGTTGAATGATGTTTTTAACCTTTACGATTCTTCTCTCCTACAGGCATTGAGTTTGATTGACAGGTACCACTTTATAGGGTGCTGTATGGGTGGTCACTGAACTGTGTAATGAACAGACCACCAACCATAAAGTGTAGAATAATTAAGAATAGGTCCTGAAGAATTGCCGTTAACTTAACAGAAGGCAAGAAACATGTTGGCCTGAGTTTGAGCACACAACCCTGCAATCCTTGAGCAGACGCGTGCGCCTCTTACTGGTTTTTAATCAGGATAGTGACCATTGTCATTAAAATAGTTTTGGATGGATCACTATCTCCTGTTTTAGATAGCACACACTACACAATTTCACATCTACACTCACTAGGGCCCTCACTCGCACCTCACCTAACGGCTAAGAAAAAAGATCTTCGCCAAGAAGGCCCCATCACGGGTGCCGATCGGGTATTGCAGCGCTGACCCGATAAGGAGCAGACCCAGTGATGAAGCATGACACCTAGCTGGCTGGGTGTGTGAGGGTCTTTTTCTGAAAGGAGAAAAGATTTTCTCCGATCTTTATGAGCACTCACATGCTCTCTTTTCACCCATTGACCTGTAGGATTCTTTTAGGAACAGCATACCTCTTCTTGTTGTGGTTCCGTGGGCCTGTATGCTGGACCTACTCAAGTGGCCCTTAGTCCCTCCTTGTTGTCTTACACCATTAGGCTGTGTCACAGTACCCATTAACTGCTCTCACGTTCCACACACATACCACAGTGACATGTCTGGACAGATGCTCCACAGGCATCACAACTCATTGACAGGTAGATTCCCAGGGACCCTGCCTTGCCACATGGACACTGGCATGACATGGCGTATCATGTACACGTCAGAAAAACAAACATGACACCCACAGGTAGTGGCCCCTGTAGCCTCTGCAGGACAGACATGGACGTCTGTGACACACACACACACACCATCAAAGTTCATGCACAAACCACGTGGATGTGGAGACTGTCTCCCATTGTGCACATGGAGTCAGAGACATGTGATACACAACATGCACACAGACTGTGGAGGGACATCACTATTGTTGGAATGGGCCACCCTGTGACGTACATGCCTTCCCACATGTGAGCCTGGGGGTATGTGACATGTCATACACATACACAACCTGGAAATGTGACCATGACACATGCTCAGAAATGAAAAGTTGCACACCACAGTGGTCAGGTGCACAACACACAAAGGACCCTGCCCCATTTACACGTGCACAGCCTGGGTGTGTCTGCCCCCAAGTGCCACCCCAAAATCCACATGTTCACCCCCATACACAGATAAGGTTATGCTGCCACACATGCCTTATAGACAGTGTGGACTGGGTGTGGTGTTGTAGGTGTGCCCCTGAGTCCCTGGAAAGTAAATGTGGCTGGCATAGGTTCACCAGTGACCAGCATGGTGACATATGCATGTGACCTGTCCAGGGACGTGTTGTAGAGCAATGGACCGATCGGTGTGCCCGGCCGGCCCATTGCATTGAATGTGAGCGGGTACGCATTGTATGCCTGGTACGCGTTGTACAGCAATGGACCGATCGGCGTGCCCGGCTGGCCCATTGCATTGAATGTGAGTGGGTACGCGTTGTAGAGCAATGGACCAGTCGGTGTGCCCGGCCGGCCCATTGCATTGAATGTGAGCGGGTACGCGTTGTAGAGCAATAGACCGATCGGTGTGCCCGGCCGGCCCATTGCATTGAATGTGAGCGGGTACGCGTTGTATGCCTGGTACGCGTTGTACAGCAATGGACCAATCGGTGTGCCCGGCCGGCCCATTGCATTGAATGTGAGCGGGTACGCGTTGTATGCCTGGTACGCGTTGTACAGCAATGGACCGATCGGTGTGCCCGGCCGGCCCATTGCATTGAATGTGAGCGGGTACGCATTGTAAAGCAATGGACCGATCGGTGTGCCCAGCCGGCCCATTGCATTGAATGTGAGCGGGTACGCGTTGTATGCCTGGTACGCGTTGTACAGCAATGGACAGAACGGTGCGCACACATTGGCTGGGGCCTGGCATGGCAACGGACGCGTTTTCGAAGCTCCAACGAGTCTGATGCAGTGAATTCAGTTGGCCAGCCACAACAATGTTGCAAAATCATGGGTGTCATGAAGTTGAAGATTTGAAGGATGCTGTGGCCGTGTATTAGTGCTGCCATTCCATGGATTGGTCAAATTCAGAAGATGCAAACGACTTGGACCTATCACTTTGGACACATGGGACAGTATCTGCCTCTGCCGCACACATATAATGCTGGCTGTTCCCCTGAGAGCTCACTTTCCTGCACTACATGCTCCAGGACGACATCTGCCACCAACACTGCTGCTGTTTATGCATCCTCTGGCTCCTGCAATGGCACGTACTGTGGAGAGAGCCCCAGCCTTCAGCCTTGAGGAGAACCAGGCCCTGCTGGACAGTCTCCTTCCACAGTACAGCAAGCTGTATGGGAAACCAGGGGAGCAGGTGAGTGTGCTGTCCACTGCCTCACTAATTGTGCATGTTGTCTGACTAGCAGGGCTTTCAGTGTGCACACCACTGGCTAGCATGCCCACTGAGTAGTTGTCACACCCCAAAGTGTGTAGTCACATGCACTGAACTGGTACAGTGCAGTAACAGTGCATTCCAACTAGGTTTACTTCCCATGCAATGATACCATGTAGTGACTGCTGGCAAACTGTTCATAGCCATTGTTGCACTGCCTGTGTACATCATATGCCCCTGTGATTGAGACATGTATATCCAACTGCGTGATGCACGTATATGTTGCATGTGTAGTAATGGCCTTTTCACTTTGTCATCCTCACAGGTTGATGCCCACCAGAAGCAGGAAATCTGGCTGACCATCGCCCGGAAAGTAAGATCCGTGGGGGTCTACAGGCGCAGGATCCGCAACTGCCAGAAGAGGTGGCAGGACCTTCGTGGCTGGACCCGGAGGATCGCAAGGGTCCAGCTGAAGCTGTCGCCTCCTCGCAGGAGGGGCGGACACCGGACCCTGACCCCCCACATGCTCCGGATCCTGGCGGTGGTCTTCCCTGACCTGGATGGGCAGCTGAAGGACAGACAGCAGCAAGGAGGGGGTGAGTCCATGACTGCACTGTGCACTTTGTCTGACATGCTATGTGCCCTCCTCTGGCCTGGTTAAACTTCCACAGTACATCAGTCATGTGGTCCAGGACCCATGTCCCTCATTTGTGACATGCCCACTTCTCCTCTGATACGCATATGTGTGGCCCTTATAGTCAGGAAATTGTGTCATTTGGGGACTGTGTCATTGCATTTAGCTTTGCTCAAGCTGGGGGACAGCATTTGTTCCCGTGACTATGTTGTGCGATTCATGGGTGGGTCAATTGCTTACACAATGCCTAAGTTCTGACATGTAATCTGGGTGTAACTTTGATATGTGATCCGCTTGCTGCTCTGACTCACCACATGTCCCTGGGGAATTTGGCACACACCCATGCTGCTGGTGGGAACAATGTTTGGGCCTCAGGAGTATGTGTATCCAGTGTGTCACACATGCTTAGCCACCTGCCTACTGTCCAGGACTCATCCCTCTTACAGGTGGAGCTGGACAGTCATGCCTACTCCAGGGCATGCAATGCACTCTGTACTCCCACTCCCGTGTATCATCTGGCATGTTGTGATCAGTGAAATGTACCCTCAGGTGTCTGCCTCTGTCTCATTGTGCTGTGTCTTCGTTGTCAGGACTACTGGTATGTTTATCGGTTAGGGCTCAGCATGCCATCTGAGATGTGACCATGATAGACGATACTTCTGTGACTTATAGGTGTCTGATCACTTGACTGTGCACACAGGTGTTTGCAACTGTGACTTTCAGTCAGCTGTATTGTCATTCACAGCACACTGTGAAGTGCTCATGTTCTGAGAGTTGTGTTTCATGTACCCCATATGTCCAGTTGGTATGACGTGGACAAATAGTAGTACAGATGATGTGGTATTTGGGGGATGGACATGTGCACTTGTCAGTCACATAACTTGCATTCCCCATGCCCTCAGATTGTGACACAGTGCAGACTGTTGTTGGCTGGCTGCCATGGCCATGTGACTTGAGACAGTAATGTATGACTTTGCACGCATTCCTGTGTCATGGCATTCAACTCCCTCAGACTGATCCTGCAGGGGAGTGACATGTGCAACATGCACCCCATAGTGGCATTGACTATCCGGACATGGGTGGATCATGGTGTCTGGTGCTGGTATGCATCACATGCATTTCTATTTAGACTCTGGCCATCCCTTTATCCGGACACCTGCACTGACTCAGTGGCAGGAGATGTGATGTGTGCATGTTCACATACTTCACTGTGTTCCCTGCAATGTCCAACAACTGTGTAGGTGGTGCATGTGTCCACACTGGGGTCTTACCATCAGACAGGCACCGGACAGATGGGTGCAAGGGCAGGAGGGGTGTGAGTCCCATGGTTGACCATCAGACTGACAATTGGCTTCCCGAATCTGTGTGAGGACTTTAGGCAATGTTCAACTAAGGATGCCAGGGCTTGCTCTGTAATGTGCTGTACTTACTGTGGTGTGTGCGGTCAGTGCAGGTGACTGATGTTTGTCTGTTTCCCTAATTGTTTGCAGATAAATCCACGGCCACAGGAGGGGACAGCTCCACGGACCAGGAGGAGCAGCGGAGCCAGACTGGGTCAGCATCGGACGGGTGGTCAGAGGGACCCAGTGGCACGGAGGGCGAGGGGAGCCACACCGAGGAGTCCTCAGCACCATCCACCTCAGCTGAGGACCACAGCAGCTCGGAGGATGACTCCCTTGTGGAGGCGGGTCTCAGCAGCCACCAAAGGCCAGCTAGTCTGTCTGGCCCCACCACCACCACCGCCCTCCCATTGGCTCCCATTCCTGAGGTCCGTGGAGGCTCCCGTACTCGGGAGCGTGTCTCCTTCGTGCCAGGCACCGCAGCCCCTGTGTCCCCTGCTGCTCTGAGTGAGGAGTCTATGTACCCCCTTCGGCAGCTCCATGTAGGGCAGACAGCAATGCTGAGTGTCCTCCATGCACACACCACTCTGTTGACACAGCTGGTGTCGTTCATGGAGGGCATCTCGACGGGTATGTCTGCCCTACAGAGGAGCAATAGGTCCATGGACTCCTCCCTGATGGCAGCAGTGTCCCTCCTCCAACAGTCCCTCACCCCTCCCACCTCTGCCCCATCAACACTTCCTCACCCCTACCTGTCCAAAGCACATGCACACCTGCACAGTCACCCAAACACACAGACACGAGCAGCACAGACACACCCAAGAGAAAGGCAAGACGTGCACACACGCATCCTCAGGGGACTGATACCACAGACACAGGGGACGGGGAACACACACACACACAGGCATCCACATTAACTCCGCAGTCCTCCAAATCCTCTCCCTCCAAGACCCCTTCCCTTGCCTCGCCTGCTAACACACCTACACAGCAGATCTTCCTGTGTGACCTCGGCCTCTTCCCCTCCAATCCTGCTGATCCAGCATACCGGGGGAAGAGGAAGTCCACCCACACAGAAGGGAGTGCCCTCGCCCCCGGACACCCTCCCCCAGGCGCAGGCAGAGTGAGCCCCCACCCGCAAGTCCCCCTGGTCCCGGAAGAGCAAGACCCCGCCACCGCCCTGCAAGTCAACCACCCAGTCTCTCACCTCCATCCCCCAGGCCACCACTCCACAGGTTCCACCGCCACACCCTGCCCCAGGTTACCCCACACACCGATACCGCATCCGCAAACTGCTTAGGCCCTCCCCCCCCCTGCCACTTGCTCTTCCACCCCAAAACCAGATGCTCTGCCTGTTTGGGCCACTGGTGTGGAGACCGTGTCCCCCCTCTGTCCTGCCCAGCTCTTCTGCCCCCCTTCCACTACCTTGGAGTCATGCACTGCGGTGGAGTCCACAACCACCCCATCTGACTCGGGCACTGCATTGGGGACCCAGTCCACTCCATCTGACCAGCCCACTGCAGTGGTTGCAGCACCAACTCCATCTGACTTGAGCCCTGCGGTGGTGCCAGCCCCCCCTGAGTCAGACACCTCCACTGCAGTTGTCGGTGACACTCCTGCACCCACCTCCCCTTCACTGCCTCCTTCTGGCATCCCCTGATTCTGTCCCTGTGGTGCCTGGCCTGCCCCTCGTATGCCCCTCCAAGGGGGATGTCCCCTGTCCGTACCTGTGCAGGCAAGCAATAGTTGACAAGTTGTCACACATCACCCTGTTGGGACTGTATATTTGGACTGGCCATTGGCCTTAGTTTATTTTGGACTTTTGATTTGAGTTGCACACTTGCTGAATAAAGCCTATTTTTGTTTACTTGTGGTTAATCTTTGGAGGTACATGATGTAGATGTGTAGAATCATGCATTTGCTGTTGTAATAGTGTTCAGATCAGGTAAATGAAGTTTTGTTGTGATGGGCTCCATGTGGTCCATGGGATATGTGTCCTAATCTAGTCAGGATCTATAGCATCCTTTGCTGCAGTCTGAGGGTGTTATGTTCAGCATTTGACACAGGGATGTACGTTTAGCATTTGTAGATTACCATCTTTGTCCTACACTGATGCACATCTGGTGGGCTTACCACTGTCCAATGTTCCTAGTACCCTGACTGTGTGCCCGTCTGCAATGGACATGCAGTTTAGGACATCAAATTTGGAGGACTCATCTGTGTACACAGTGCAAGTTGCTTGACACGTGTCTTGGGTGTATGCAGATGACTGACGTGACACTCCCGTACCCAGGCTGATATGAGCAGAGCCTTCAGTGTGTTGTAGTTGTTGACTCACTGACCGAGTGTTCTGCTGACATGTTTGAGTCATGCACAGACAAGGTTTGGCACAGCTGACCTTCCACAGGAGTGGAGTGCCCTCATGGCAGTGCGTGATTCCGTGATATAGGCTGTGCCCATGTTGTGTGTTGTGTAGGCATGTCTGTGCGTGTTCCCTTCTCCTTTTCCTACACAGGCTGTGTCCCTACGGATGTTCCTGTTTGTGATGCTTGCTGAGTTGTTCTGTGTTCATCCAGCATTTTGGACCTGGTTACTCCGGGATGTGGGTGCATGGCAAACTAATGTTCATGAGGTTGTCATCCCTAGTTGTCTTTGTTGTCAGGGCTGGGGATGTGGGCAAACGCAGATGGGACACAGTCAGGATTCCTCTTGGTACTTGTTGGTTACACGTGTAATGTGATTTTCTGTTTGTGTATGCTTTCAGTGATTGTGACACGTTGTGTGTGTGACTGCTGCCACTCCTCAGGGTCAGAGGTGCAATGGTGGAAGTTGTCTATGTGTGTCCTTTGTGGGTCAGCTTGGCTTCTACATTGGTGTGTGACTATGGCCAGGATCCCATTGTTTGGGGTGGATTTAACGTCATGCCCATGTACGGCATACTGTGCAGTGTGTCAGACATTCACAGGTATTGTTGACTGGCCATGTGTGATGGGTTTCTGCACCTTATTTCCTCCCACCACCCCTGGGATTGTCATGGGTGCATGTGCAATGTCAGCAGTCCATGTGAGCTTCAACGCTGCACATTGGTGGAGTTCAAGGTGTGTGGGGTTGAGTGTGTGCAAATGTGAGTTGTTGCATGGCTGGGGCACTACCTCCATATTTTCCTTGGCTGGCAGGCCGTGCTGAGTGCTTTGTGCTTGTATAGGTGTGATGGTAGTTTGTTGCTCAGGACACATGGCTGTGGTTCACAGTGTGGATGACATCTACCTTTGTCATCACAGTGTGATTGTCATGCAGGCTAGTGTCACCACAATGTGGGGTCCCTGGGGAGTGCTGTGGTGGTTCAGTCTCTTGCTGTGTGTGTTGCTGTTCCTACAAGCTTGTGTGACATGTGTAATTTGGGCTCCCTCTCATCTCACAATGCCTGTTTGCCCACATAGGGGAATCCAATTCATGAGTTACTTTTGTTTGTGACTGTGTTGACATCTGTGTATCAGTGAATCTGGCCTCCTCATGGGTTGTGTGTTTGCCTGGGGACACTGGCACACAACCCCCTCACCTGTTGTGTATGATGTGCAGTGTGAGTCTGCCTGTTTGTGTTTGTGCTTTTGCACCACTGCATTGGCATATCTTTAGTTTGCCATTGGCTGTATGTTGTTTGTTGGCTTTCCCCTGCTGGCCCTGGGACTGCTAGGTCATCAGTCAGCACATTGATCATGGTTAGTATGTCCCATTGCTTCCATGGTATGGTATTTGTTCACCTGACATCTACAGTCTCCACAGGATATCTACATTTGTGTGTCCATTGGTGCTGATATGTGGGTCTGCATTATGATGCTCACTTCTGTCACTGTGTTATTTGTGAATGTAGACAATGTGGGCCCCCATGGCTGATGTTTGTGTGCACATGGCCAGAACGATGTGTCATTGGCACTGCACTGCTTGCCTCACACAATCTATGTTGCTATGGGACACAAGCACTACAATGCCACTGTAGTGTTTGGTGTTGTGTGGCCAGGAATAATCCCTGCAGTTATGTTTTTGCAGCTTTCACCAGGACTACACTTCCCTTTTGGGCACTGTGGTGATGGGGCTTTGGGCCCCATTGCCACACAGTTCAGAATGTGTTTCAGCTATGGAGCACACACTTACCTTTTGGGCACTGTGGTGATGGGGCTTTGGGCAAAACACACAAGATGATGGACGGAATGCTGCACAATGGCAAACATTCACCCCCAGTCACAGATCTGGGTTTAATCCATCGTTATTTTGCTTCACCACGCCACCCCAGTTCAGACATAGCCGTATGCAAATCAGTCTTGACCCTGTGCCTCATGGGAACAGTCCAGACCAAACTACCAAGCCATGTCTTCCCTGGACCGGAATCAAGCATCCTAGGACCGGTTTCAGGCTATCAGCCTTCATCAGCCAGGATAGCTTGACTCCAGTGGAGTAGTGAGCACGGGACCCACGTCTGGGCATACCCTTCCCACTTAGGGCGAAATGCAAAACACACAAGATGATGGACGGAATGCTGCACAATGGCAAACATTCACCCCCAGTCACAGATCTGGGTTTAATCCATCGTTATTTTGCTTCACCACGCCACCCCAGTTCAGACATAGCCATATGCAAATCAGTCTTGACCCTGTGCCTCATGGGAACAGTCCAAACCGAACTGCCAAGCCATGTCTTCCCTGGACCGGAATCAAGCATCCTAGGACCGGTTTCAGGCTATCAGCCTTCATCAGCCAGGATAGCTTGACTCCAGTGGCGTAGTGAGCACGGGACCCACGTCTGGGCATACCCTTCCCACTTAGGGCGAAATGCAAAACACACAAGATGATGGACGGAATGCTGCACAGTGGCAAACATTCACCCCCAGTCACAGATCTGGGTTTAATCCATCGTTATTTTGCTTCACCACGCCACCCCAGTTCAGACATAGCCATATGCAAATCAGTCTTGACCCTGTGCCTCATGGGAACAGTCCAGACCGAACTGCCAAGCCATGTCTTCCCTGGACCGGAATCAAGCATCCTAGGACCGGTTTCAGGCTATCAGCCTTCATCAGCCAGGATAGCTTGACTCCAGTGGCGTAGTGAGCACGGGACCCACGTCTGGGCATACCCTTCCCACTTAGGGCAAAATGCAAAACACACAAGATGTTATGTTATGTTATGTTATATACATTTGTAACGCGCTCGGCTACTCCAGAGAGTGTCCCGGCGCGGTCACCTGAGCGGATCATGAGTCCGAGCTTAAAACAAGAAGGTTTTTTACTTTTTTTTGAAGATGCGGGAATCTGAAATGCTGCGCAGAGCCAAAGTCAATGTATTCCAGCCTAGGGCCGCCTTACGAACAAGGGAACAACCACCCAGCCTTAGCCGAGAAAAACGTGGAAGCTGGACCAATAATTGAGAAGAGGAGCGCAACTGTCTTGTCGGCGCATAGAAAGAGAACCTCTTTTGCAGGTAGCTAGGTCCCCGGCCATAGAGGGCATTATGGGCAATTGACAAGACTTTAAATTTGATCCGCGCCTCCACCGGAAGCCAGTGCAAGGAGCACAGATGGAGGCGAACGCTACTACTCCTGGGAAGATCAAGTAAGAGGCGGGCCGCCGCATTCTGCACCACCTGAAGCTTGTTCAGCAGATAGCTGGGGGTCCCTACATACAGAGCATTAGCGTAGTCCAGGCGAGACAAAATCAAAGCCCGGACCACGGTTTCCCTGGCTGCCATTGGGAGCAGAGGGAGAAACTTCCTCAAAGATTTTAAAATCCCAAAGCAGGACCCCGCCAGCTTCTTGATATGGGTGGCAAAGGTTAAATTTTCCTCAAACCAAACGCCCATGTTTTTAGCGGCAGCACCCAACAAGCACGGCAGTGGAAACCCTGGGGGCCACAATAGCTCTCTAAAATTGGAAGGAAATTTCCCATACAAAAGTATTTCGGATTTCTCTTCATTGCATTTTAGCTGGGCCTGCGCCAACCAGCAAAAAACCGAGAGTAGACAGTGTTGAGCAGAGGAAACATCAACATCGGCACCCTCCCAAGTAAACAGAAGCTGAGTATCAAGATGATGGACGGAATGCTGCACAATGGCAAACATTCACCCCCAGTCACAGATCTGGGTTTAATCCATTTATTATTTTGCTTCACCACGCCACCCCAGTTCAGACATAGCCATATGCAAATCAGTCTTGACCCTGTGCCTCATGGGAACAGTCCAGACCGAACTGCCAAGCCATGTCTTCCCTGGACCGGAATCAAGCATCCTAGGACCGGTTTCAGGCTATCAGCCTTCATCAGCCAGGATAGCTTGACTCCAGTGGCGTAGTGAGCACGGGACCCACGTCTGGGCATACCCTTCCCACTTAGGGCGAAATGCAAAACACACAAGATGATGGACGGAATGCTGCACAATGGCAAACATTCACCCCCAGTCACAGATCTGGGTTTAATCCATCGTTATTTTGCTTCACCACGCCACCCCAGTTCAGACATAGCCATATGCAAATCAGTCTTGACCCTGTGCCTCATGGGAACAGTCCAGACCGAACTGCCAAGCCATGTCTTCCCTGGACCGGAATCAAGCATCCTAGGACCGGTTTCAGGCTATCAGCCTTCATCAGCCAGGATAGCTTGACTCCAGTGGCGTAGTGAGCACGGGACCCACGTCTGGGCATACCCTTCCCACTTAGGGCGAAATGCAAAACACACAAGATGATGGACGGAATGCTGCACAATGGCAAACATTCACCCCCAGTCACAGATCTGGGTTGAATCCATCGTTATTTTGCTTCACCACGCCACCCCAGTTCAGACATAGCCATATGCAAATCAGTCTTGACCCTGTGCCTCATGGGAACAGTCCAGACCGAACTGCCAAGCCATGTCTTCCCTGGACCGGAATCAAGCATCCTAGGACCAGTTTCAGGCTATCAGCCTTCATCAGCCAGGATAGCTTGACTCCAGTGGCGTAGTGAGCACGGGACCCACGTCTGGGCATACCCTTCCCACTTAGGGCGAAATGCAAAACACACAAGATGATGGACGGAATGCTGCACAATGGCAAACATTCACCCCCAGTCACAGATCTGGGTTTAATCCATCGTTATTTGGCTTCACCACGCCACCCCAGTTCAGACATAGCCATATGCAAATCAGTCTTGACCCTGTGCCTCATGGGAACAGTCCAGACCGAACTGCCAAGCCATGTCTTCCCTGGACCGGAATCAAGTATCCTAGGACCGGTTTCAGGCTATCAGCCTTCATCAGCCAGGATAGCTTGACTCCAGTGGCGTAGTGAGCACGGGACCCACGTCTGGGCATACCCTTCCCACTTAGGGCGAAATGCAAAACACACAAGATGATGGACGGAATGCTGCACAATGGCAAACATTCACCCCCAGTCACAGATCTGGGTTTAATCCATCGTTATTTGGCTTCACCACGCCACCCCAGTTCAGACATAGCCATATGCAAATCAGTCTTGACCCTGTGCCTCATGGGAACAGTCCAGACCGAACTGCCAAGCCATGTCTTCCTGGACCGGAATCAAGCATCCTAGGACCGGTTTCAGGCTATCAGCCTTCATCAGCCAGGATAGCTTGACTCCAGTGGCGTAGTGAGCACGGGACCCACGTCTGGGCATACCCTTCCCACTTAGGGCGAAATGCAAAACACACAAGATGATGGACGGAATGCTGCACATTGGCAAACATTCACCCCCAGGCCCAGATCTCTGTACTGGGGTGAATGTATGACATTGTTCTGCATTCTGTCCATCAATTGTTCTTTTTGCATTTGTCACCCCGAGTGGGACGGGTATGCCCAGACGTGGGTCCCGTGCTCTCCATGCCACTGGAGTCAAGCTATCCTGGCTGATGAGGGCTGAAAGCCCGAAACCGGTCCTAGGATGCTTGTTTCCAGTCCACGGAGGACCTTGCCTGGCAGTTCGGGCTGGACTGTTCCCATTGGGCGCAGGGTCGACTGATTTGCATATGGCTGGGTCCAAATTGGAATGGCATGGTGAGCAAAAAAACGATGGATTTAGGCCCAGATCTCTGTACTGGGGTGAATGTACGACATTGTTCTGCATTCTGTCCATCAATTGTTATTTTTGCATTTGTCACCCCGAGTGGGACGGGTATGCCCAGACGTGGGTCCCGTGCTCTTCATGCCGCTGGAGTCAAGCTATCCTGGCTGATGAGGGCTGAAAGCCCGAAACCGGTCCTAGGATGCTTGTTTCCAGTCCACGGAGGACCTGGCCTGGCAGTTCGGGCTGGACTGTTCCCATTGGGCGCAGGGTCAAGACTGATTTGCATATGGCTGGGTCCAAATTGGAATGGCATGGTGAGCAAAAAAACGATGGATTTAGGCCCAGATCTCTGTACTGGGGTGAATGTACGACATTGTTCTGCATTCTGTCCATCAATTGTTGTTTTTGGATGGGGCTTTGGGCCCCATTGCCACACTGTTCAAAATGTGCTTCAGCTATGGAGCACACACTTACCTTTTGGGCACTGTGGTGATGGGGCTTTGGGCCCCATTGCCACACTGTTCAAAATGTGCTTCAGCTATGGAGCACACACTTCCTTTTGGGCACTGTGGTGATGGGGCTTTGGGCCCCATTGCCACACTGTTCAAAATGTGCTTCAGCTATGGAGCACACACTTACCTTTGGGCACTGTGGTGATGGGGCTTTGGGCCCCATTGCCACACTGTTCAGAATGTGTTTCAGCTATGGAGCACACACTTCCCTTTGGGCACTGTGGTGATGGGGCTTTGGGCCCCATTGCCACACTGTTCAAAATGTGCTTCAGCTATGGAGCACACACTTCCTTTTGGGCACTGTGGTGATGGGGCTTTGGGCCCCATTGCCACACTGTTCAAAATGTGCTTCAGCTATGGAGCACACACTTACCTTTGGGCACTGTGGTGATGGGGTTTTGGGCCCCATTGCCACACTGTTCAAAATGTGCTTCAGCTATGGAGCACACACTTACCTTATGGGCACTGTGGTGATGGGGCTTTGGGCCACATTGCCACAGTGGTCATGGTCTGCTTGCATTGTGTAGGCCACACACACAATTATGTGTGACACATGTGTTAGGGGGTCACATTGTATGTTCAATGTCATGTTCAGTGTTGTATGCATATGACACAGACCACACACGCTTGTCATGGTGTTGTAGGCTGGGATGTAATTTACTGACAGTCCTTATGTGGGAGTATGCTAGTTGTGTCATGCATTACCCGTCCTATGAGTAGGGGTGGTTGTAGTGACAGGCATCCAGCCCCTCAGTGGTGATGGTAGTAGTGGTAGGCATCCATCCCCCTAAGGGTGGGGATGGTAGTAGTGACAGGCATCCAGGCCCCCCTGAGTAGGGGTGGTGGTAGTGACAGGCATCCAGCTCCCCCTGAGTAGGGAGGGTGGTAGTGGTAGGCATCCAGCCCCCCTTGAGTGGGGATGGTAGTAGTGGTAGGCATCCAGCCCCCCATGAGTGGGGATGGTAGTAGTGGTAGGCATCCAGCCCCCCATGAGTGGGGATGGTAGTAGTGGTAGGCATCCAGCCCCCATGAGTGGGGATGGTAGTAGTGGCAGGCATCCATCCCCTTAGGGTGGGTATGGTAGTGGTGGTAGGCATCCATCCCCCTAAGGGTGGGGATGGTAGTAGTGACAGGCATCCAGGCCCCCCTGAGTAGGGGTGGTGGTAGTGACAGGCATCCAGCCCCCCCTGAGTAGGGGTGGTGGTAGTGGTAGGCATCCAGCCCCCCATGAGTGGGGATGGTAGTAGTGGTAGGCATCCAGCCCCCCATGAGTGGGGATGGTAGTAGTGGCAGCATCCATCCCCCTTAGGGTGGGTATGGTAGTGGTGGCAGGCATCCATCTCCCTAAGGGTGGGGATGGTAGTAGTGACAGGCATACAGCCACCCCTGGATAGGGGTGGTGGTAGTGGCAGGCATCCAGCCCCCTGAGTAGGGGTGGTGGTAGTGACAGGCATCCAGGCCCCCCTGGGTAGGGGTGGTGGTAGTGACAGGCATCCAGCCCCCCATGAGTAGGGTTGGTGGTAGTGACAGGCATCCAGGCCCCCCTGAGTAGGGGTGGTGGTAGTGACAGGCATCCAGGCCCCCCTGAGTAGGGGTGGTAGTAGTGGCAGGCATCCATCCCCCCATGAGTAGGGGTGGTGGTAGTGACAGGCATCCAGGCCCCCCTGAGTAGGGGGGGTGGTAGTGACAGGCATCCAGGCCCCCTGGGTAGGGGTGGTAGTAGTGGCAGGCATCCATCCCCCTAAGGGTGGGTATGGTAGTAGTGGTAGGCATCCATCCCCCTAAGGGTGGGTATGGTAGTAGTGGTAGATCCAGCCCCCATGAGTGGGGATGGTAGTAGTGGTAGGCATCCAGCCCCCCATGAGTGGGGATGGTAGTAGTGGTAGGCATCCAGCCCCCCATGAGTGGGGATGGTAGTAGTGACAGTCATCCAGGCCCCCCTGGGTAGGGGTGGTAGTAGTGGCAGGCATCCAGCCCCCTATGGGTGTGTATGGCATTGGTGTTGGCCATCCCACCCCTATGGTTCTGCTGTTGCTAGTGTACGTTATTTGTGCATCCCTATGTGTGTGTGACATGTTTCGTGTACGTGTGGTTTGTTTGTATTGTTGGTGTTTGATTTACCATCTGCGCCGTACGCGTCCGTGCCGGTCCCGGTAATAGATGTAGAGTATAGGTAGGACCTGCGCAATGGGATTCATGCTTGGATCGTCTCGTTCGGGTTTCTCGTGTCTTCGAGTCGTACTCGTAGCAGGCTTGTTCGTCTCGTAGCCGTGGATCGTCTTGTGGCGCGAAACTGAGCGTATGTACGGCTCGCCCGGATGCTCAAACGTGCCAGAAGTAGCGGCGAGTTCGGCGCGTACGGAAGACGCATCGTACTAGTCCGGCCGGAAGGTGTTGTGTATTTGGTTCCGTGCGACTCGATTCGGCGTTTACGGATCCGGCTCGGGCGGGGTACAGGAGCTGGAATGGGTAAGTACTGCTCGCTCGGAATCTGGGCTGTTATGCGCATCGTACTTGTTCGTTCGGTAGAGTGTTCGAGTCGGTCGGAAAACACGCGTTCGGCTGGTATTTTTCCGGACGAATACTGTTAGGTGCGCTTCCGGCCGACATCGGAATCGACCCCTAAGTCTGCAATTATTCCCAAACTCTCACACCCTAGAGGTCATAGCTTCTATTCATTAGATGAGACAGAGTTACACGTAGACACACCTAGAGGCGATTATTTTGCAAATGCTTATTTTAAACTGCTTTATGAGTATATTGATACAATGGATGCCAGGGATTGCTACGTTTTACGCAATTGCCTGCATCAACTGCAGAGGGTATCACTTTTCACCATATCCCTTTGACTTACTTGCAGTATTTTGATGAGCCTTATGTATGGAAGGGAACATTTTGAATATTATTTTTCCAATCAGTATTTAGTGTTTTTCAGTCCCTATACTTGAGCACCTAAGTCATCGCATTGACCCTAATGCTAAGTTTCCTGGAATTAATAAAAGGTTCTTTAAACCCTTAATGACAATAAACACTGACTATGCTCACAGACACAATTTGACTTGCCTTCTAACAGAGTTTGAAAAGATATTTCTACATTTAGTTGAAGACAGGAGGACAAGTATGGAATCTAGATCAAAAACAGACAAGAACATTAAGAATGAACGTAAGTGGACAAAGGAAGAAAGAGAGCAGGAAATCAAGCAGCAATGACTCTAGATTGGAAACATAAAGGGAAATTGTTTATATTTGTGGAGAGATCCTCATTTAACAATCATTTTGTGGAAAAGAATGTGCAACCATATATTTGAAGTTAGGGGAAATTGGAATTTATATCTGATGGGTGATGATCCTGTTATTCCTGAAGTCTACTATATTTGTGGAGGACATGCTTATTTCACGTTGCCTAGAGGCTGGTATGGTACTCGCTACCTAGGTGTAGTTTTCCCAAAGATTTCTCATGAGGAACATCTCAATGACCCTGTGTAAGAACAGAAGTCCAGGTCTAAGCGAGAAGTAAGTGCTGGAGAAGTAGTGGGATATATTTTGGTGCGATGATTCCATCTGTGTGTGTGATTTTGAATGACATCAAGATTAGAAAGTTGCCCACTCTAGTAGATAAGTTGGCTACTAGTACAGCAGGGGCTTTCTTAGTTATAGATACGGAAATTGCGTTAGATATCCTTCTCGCAAAAGAGGGCGGAGTCTGTTGGCTGTTAAAGGTCCAGCAATGCTGCACCTACATTCCTGACAAGAGTTAGGATTTGAAGAGGTTTATCGAGAATATTTTTTACCTACACAAGGATTTGCAGGAGTTAAAAGCAACAGGTGCTTGGGAAGACATTGGAACCTCTGGTGATAAATGCCCTATGTGTAATATTCCTAATTGTGATCTTTAAGTGATATAAGTGCATGAAAGTCAAATGGGGAGGGAAGAGAGCAGCTGTAGAGCTAGAGAACAGCTAGAGTGAATACTATGATGACATGAAACGTCTGGACAAATCTAGGGGGAAAATGCTAAAAAACCACAAGGTTTTCAGTGGTCATCCGATAAGATTTAGATCTTAGACTGCAATGGCTTGATTCGCCATCAGAGGGTGGACTGGATCAGTGTATATTTGGTTCCACCCTTTTACATCTCAACTATGTCATATATACATGCATGTAGTACAATATATTTGTGTGCTTTAATATCACTAAAATAAAGTGGTGCACTTGACCTAAATACTGAAGGTGCATGTGCTGTATAGTTCAGACATTTACATGAGTGTGCATACTAATGTTTTCCTTATAGTTATATATATATCTGCATTTGAGTAACTTTGTTAACTCTATATATACTTATGTATTCATTTGAATAGTATCATGCATTCATTTTATAACTGTATATGTATCCATATTCATACATTTAAATGTGTATTGAATTTTATTGCTACGTTAACTTGAGCAAAGGCCTTAAAGTATTTGGACTCTAATGTTTAACCTTCAATATCAACATTTGCTCGAGTTGCAATGTTTTCTTCTTGTTTGCAGGAGCGCTCATATGATTTCATAGTTAGTGAAAGGCACACTGTGTATGAGAGCTAGTGAGACTCAGGGGTAGAACTTTTGGCAAGGACAAGAGGCACTAACGAACAAAAGGAGGATCCCAATTCATGTTATATCTAGAGATGGGAGGAATCCAAAGATGTTCTGATGTTCGAACCAGGAGATGGGAGTATTGAATACGGTTGACAACTTCTACTGTGAGAAGGTGGAAAAGTACTGGAACACGTGATGTAGGATTCTCAAATGTTCTGTGGAGTTTTAATTGGTGGTCACACTTTAGCTTTCGGCAGATTCCTTTTAGACTCAGAGGGGTATAGACCTCTTTGCTATATTTTTGTTGTGTGGCTGTATGCTATGCAATACTCCTGATTTTTTTAGAACTTCTACAAAAGTCTCTGCAATGCTGACACCTTTCTGCTTTACTGGATCTAGTTAGAGTTTCTCCAACTAATGCTAATTAGCTCAAGCTTAGTTAGGTAATTTCGATTTACTCATGTACAGGGAAGAGAACCGGAAATCATATACTGATCACCAGATTTCGTTCCTTATTTTCTGCATTACTATTACTGAATTCATTGCATGCTTTATGCTACTGAGGTTAAAGTTAGCCTGACGATTAGGACTGCCAGCAGCAATTCTGTATTTTCACAACATATTCTTGAGACTTGTAAACATCAGTTTGGCTTTGAATCTGTAATACATTTAATCCCATTTATCAACTTTTGGGTCCTCACTGTGTAACTTAATGGGCTACACTGTAAATTGAACTTTTGGATGATGTTAACTCCTCTTTATTTCTCAGGCATCTAAAAATGTCCTTCACAGGGTAATTTGGATATTCAGTTCAGTGCTCTGGCATGTGCCATAAAAACAGTAAAACATTTAGGTTACTTGTGCTCAGAAAAACACAGATATGGCACTTTAGACAGCTGGACAACAACCCATGGCCACTATGAAAAGCAAAATGATGAAGTAATTCTGAATTTCTCCTTGGAGTAACACCACTGTCATATCTGGCAGACTTAGAGAAATATTAGCAAGAACACAGAGGAAAGCGGAAAATCCATAAGCGGGCAGAGTTGATAGATGTGAGTGCTCTGATGGCTGTGACAAACCATACGTTTTGAGACGGCCTCCCATAACTTACTTACAGACCTCTCAGCCTTGTGTTACCACCTACTTAATCATCACCAATGAAGGATGGATCTGATGACAAATGAAGGCTGTTCAGCATTATTCGCTGTTATCTGTCGATCATGGTATCAGCTGGTCCCAAAGATGAACTGCCCATATGCAATGTAGATTCATTAAACGCAGCACATTTTCGGACCAGTGTTAGCTAGGACCTTTTGATGTTACTAAAATTGTATGAATAATATGCTCACTTATAGGGGCTTTTAATCAGCCCTCTTCATCCATTGGTCTATTATTGTATCATTCACATTTTTCTTTCACCCACTACAGCATACAGCATGTGGCAGTGGGCCAGCCCACTTCAGGCTTTGGTGAACTTCACTGTGAGTGATGGTATTCTGCTGTATCACAAGGAGCACATCCGCATACAAATTAGTTCACTTCAGTTCCAGGTACTACTATTGGCAATGTATGCTTTTTGAGACCAAACATATTTTTGTTTTTAACCCATTTTTTTTATATTGGCAAGAACCCAGCAGATCCCTAACAAAAAAAGGTTAACAATAACTATGATAAAACCACCAGTGACAAAGCCAAAAGGCTTCAGCCAACGCCAGACCTATTGACTTTACCAGTGCTTGTTTGAACTGGCGCTAGCTAGGACCTTTTGATTTTAATTGAATTACATTATAATATATTCACAGTGCAGGCCCTTAGGTATCGATATATCACTGTTAGGTGGTTCAACAGTGGGAAAACCTGTATAAATCACATTATCAGCAATACTACTCACGATTGTAACTGTAACAAGAAATATTTGTTGACATGCTGTCTGTGAACCTAAACGATGCACTACCAATTGTAGGTATGAAGAAGACTGAAAACTAACATAAGTACAATTGTTTTTTTATGTATGTTGCTATATTGGGGAAAAATCAATAAAATATGTTTAAAAATATATATATATATATTCACAGGAGATTTCAACCAGTCGTGTTCATATATTGGTCTGATATTGTGTCATTCACATTTTTCTTCCACTCACTACAGCATACAGCAGGTGGCAATGGGTTGGCCCACTTCAGTCATTGGCTTACTTCACTGTGAGGGACATCCTTCTGCCCTCTCAGAAGGAGCACACACACAGTAGTTCCCTTTAGCACCAGGAACTACTAGGGCAATGTTTGCTTTTTTTAGAAGAAAAAATAATTTAGCTTTTAGCCTTTTTGTTTTTAGATAGAGGAGGAGCTGGCAGCTTTCCCAACAATCACAGGCCTGATTGGACCAGTAGGAAAAAATAGCTCAAATTCCATAGGTCTCATCTGTTTATTATGAAAATCAAGATAAATGAAGTAGGCCAGGCATATTGATTGTGAAAACATATGTTAAAGTCAATAGGCACTTAAGGGTGAATTGTTATTTCTCTGTATTAAAGCTTATAGATAGGTATTTTGTTACAGGAAATATCACATATTACTTTTGTAAGGATGGTTTTTGGAGTTGGTTACCGCCTCTGACAAGCTATGGAGGTTAAGATTTGCACTGTAATAATCCTTGCTGGAATCTCTTCTTAGCTGCCTGCTAGGATCTTGTAATAAAGAAAATCATTAAATAATAATACAACCATATAGCATTAAATATATATCTATATAGGTACATTGAGGGCCTTTGGGTCAGCAGTATTCTGCCAGTGGTCTGTCTGAATGTCATTTACACACTATTTCTATCCATGACAATGCACTGCATGGGGTACTGGTTCTGTCCACAACAGTTCTAGGCTCTCTTGCCCTGTGAATGATGGCATTTTCTAATCACATGTGTACATCCATCAGATAAAGAGTGTATTTCAGTGTCAGGGATGGCTGGCCAGACCTTTAGTTATCAATTTTATCCTTTTGTAGTTTCCCGTTCATTCTTTGCTGCTCCTCTTTCTATTTTAATATTTCTTAAGAGAATACTACAGCTCCCCAGGCAGTGCGAACAGGTCGCTTGTTTGCTGCTCATTTGATCTGCAGTGCACCACATCCCACGAGGCCGCTTCCTCTACCAGGATCCATTATGGAATGCCGTTGTGCATAGCGTGTCATTGTTTTATCATTACAAGATGGCCATCACATTGGTTCTAAATGTGGGGGCCAAGCTGGAACTTTAAAACAACAATAGGATACAAGATAAGACAATACGAGATGTACACCTGCTGCTTTGTTAAGTTTCATTATTGTAAGCATATGCCCGCCATGTTTAGATAGCAGCATGTTTTCTTTTTTCTATTTGTATTCTGTTAATTTATCGTGGATATGTTGTTGCGTTTGTGTGTGTTTTATTGCAGTTTTGTCAGAGGGTGAATGCAATAATGACTCAGTGGATAGATAAAAAGATGCATGAGTGTAAAGATGAGTGAAGGGTGCAAGTATGATGACTTATTGAGTGCCTAAACACATCAATGGCACAAAAGGCACTTTCTTTTATAAGCCTGACCAATTGGCAAGGTCAATGCTTGCTTATTTTAAAGTATCGTGCTTGCATCAGCGTTGTAAGCTTTGTTTCAAAACAGCATGCAATTCTTGTTACTTTTTAGGCACCATGCTAGGAAAATGGTGCTGTGAAAGATTTTTTTTTTCTTATTTTGATACGATTTCTGGTAGAGGAGAAAGTTCTAACCCTTCTTTGAGGACAGAATTGCACTCTACATTCACTCACTCAGTACAATACTGGCCTGGTATTATACCATTTGTTTCGTGCTACTTTCTGCTCCCATTCAAGCCCTATGTGGCACGTGTTCTTTCTAATTTTGTTTATTTATAAGCAAACTGTTGTCATGCACTTGTAAGAACTAGTCCTTTACCTTGAAATGTTGTGCATTGCCTCCACCAAGCACCCTGGCGGCTCTTTGTGCCTCAGTAGCTCTCAGCTACTTGTTTTCCTGGCCCTTCAGCTCAGGCCAAGCCTCACTAGTGTGCCACTGGTTTTCACACATCTCCCACCTTTCAGCACTGGACACCTCACTCTCGGGCAAGGTGGGTGAACAAAGGAACCCACTGCCCTTGGACAGAGAACAGACTGCTTTTAAAGCTGTAAGCAGGACCCCAATTCCTCGGAAGTCTATAAAGCGCACGATCAACTCGACCTTAGGAAATGTGGGGGCACCCTTTATTCTTGAGCAGAGAACATGGAGCTAGGGCTGCCATACGCTGCCCAGTCCTTCGTAGCCCTCGGTATTTCTTCATGATCAGTGGGCACCGAAGAAGCCAGCACCCTTTTTTTTTTAGGTCTGACATTAGCCAAGACCTTTAAATTTTACTAAAATAATATGCACAATATACTTACTTAAAGGGGCTCTCAGCCACCTCTTTTCACCTATTGGACTGTTGTGTTATTCCCATTTTGCTTCCGCCCTCTACAGCATACAGCATGGGTCAGCCTATTTAGGCCTATGGTTAACATGACTTTGAGTGACTGCAGTTTGCTCTTTCACAATGTGCACAACCACACACATGGAGTTCCTTTTAGTCCTAGTATTGCCTCATGTGATAGCAGAACGCATTTGAAGTGAGCACAGGGCACATTCTAGCTTTATCAGTACTTGTCTGTTGAAAATTCCTTTTGATGTGGACTGCTGCTATTTCACAGCACACCATATCCTGTTCCTGGACTCAGTTTCACCATTGGTTCTTTGATAAACTTTGCCCAGGAAGAAAACCAAACTTTGTGATGTTTAATTTGCAGTGCACTTATTACAGATTTATTTAAATGTAGATGGGGTGTAATTTGGGTTTTAGTATCCAAAATGTTATACTGTGAACCCTCTTCTTGCCTTCTTTCTCAAAGGCAATTCTAGTAGCCAATGCCAGACATATGGCTTTTTTAGGTCTGGGTTAGCCATGACCTTTTGATTTTACAAAATGTATGTATAACATAGAGGTTGTCAGCCAGATGTCATCCATTAGTCTGTGATTGTGTGATTAACATTTTTCTTCCACCCACTCCAGCATGTATCAAGGAGCAATGTTCGCCCACTTCATCCATTGACTGACTTCACTATGAGTTACGGCATGCTGCCCTTTCACAAGGAGGACATCCAAACACAAGGTAGTTCCCTTCATTGCTGGTGTGCCATGGCAATGTGTACTTTTTTTTAGACCAGAAAAACCCTTTTGTCTTTAGCCATTGTTTTTTTTCTAATTTAATGAGGGCCTAGCAGCTTCCCACACAATAAAGTTTTGAAAAAAAAATAGTAAAACAAGAATTACCAAAAGGCTGGCGGCGTATGGCAGATATATTGGCTTTGCCAATACTTGTTTTCATTTATGGCCGGGGGGTTGGGGATTCTGTAAGCTATACAGATCATGCATAGCCTGCTAATAGCTGAGCTTTGTGGCAAACCGGGAAGTTGGCCTGTGCTCCAGGGCCATATTTACAAATGCAAATATGGAACTTGTTGTCTTGCATTGGGGATTTTCCTAATCTACACAGTGAAATCTAGATTTTATTACAGAGAAAGAGGTGGATGTTACATGGCATTTTCTTTTTTCATTGCCACCCGTAGCAGCAAGAGGCATCCTAAAAAAAGTGATGATTTCATCTCTAATTTTAGTTTGGATCAAACTGTATTTGCTGTTTTACAAATTGTTCTTGTTTTATCTAATCATGAAACCAAACTCTTATTATAAGGGTTTCCAACAGTTTCTGTATTATTAATAAATATTAATCATAACGTGAAAGTGTAAGTGAATATATGATTTTTTACTGTCCTAATTCACGTTTATTGTATATGCTATTAAATGATCAGATATTTATTTGGAATCAAACATATTGCTTGATGCAAGAAAACAGATCGCTTACAAGCCATAAAAGTTCATGTGTCTAGGTTGGATGAATAAAGTTAGATTTTTTTATTGATGCAGTCTAATTGTTGATGATAGTGCCTAGTTTTAAAACATTTCGAAATAGATTTTCTGTGGTTTAAGAGATGTGGAATTTCTAAGCTTGTGGAATATCTGAGGATGGTAATAAGTAGTCAAGAAAACCCCCTAACAAGTGCAGAAGAGAAGAGTTCTCACACAATGTACTGAATTTACTAATGATTAGCTGAAGGTAGCATTGGTCAAACCTCACTTTACCCTTTATTTGAGGTCTGCGTTGATCAGTCAGCTTTTATTGCCTGGTTAAACACCTCCCCTTTTCCTTACTGTATCAGACACTGGAAAATATGCAAGGGAGGCCTGTCCCCAGCAAGGCCCAGAATTAGGAATAACATACAGTTGCCTCCCATCTTTGAACAATATTGGATGTTGGTAGCAAAATGCACCATCTTCAGCAGGAGGGGGTGGCCAGTATCTCCGCACTTCAAGGTGGATGGGGGGAAGGACTTACAAACATCCTTGCTCTTGAGCAATGTGAGGGTTGTTGTACTAATTGCCTGGACACACTCGAACAATGCGGATGGACCTCTCTCAAGCGCGGTGTGTGTACTAATTCCCCAGCAGCCTTAGGCAATGTGGGGTGGGGCAATTCCTCTCTGCCCTTATAAAGCAAATCAAATATTCCTCTCTAACTATGTGAAAGCGAGAGGGTGCGAGCAATTTGTACCCCACCCCAGTCAGTAGGCAAGGCAAGGAGGGCAACTAGTTAAACCCTACACTATTGGACAAGGCTGGTGTTTTTTGTGCCAAAACACACAAGGTCAGCTATATCTATCACACCGCTCTACAAGCTCAGAGTTTACTTTTTTACACCCCATGTATTCTTGGTGTTACTGTGAGAAATGTGGTTGTTGGTTGGAGGGGGGGTGACCCCTATTCAAGAAACAGCCACAGTCCCTGTCAGATTACCACAAAACTCACTAAATTAACTTGTGCTTAACCCTTGGTAGCTTTGCACACAAAGCAGTCAAGCTTAACTTAGAGGCAATGAGTAAAGTAATTATGCAGCACACCAACAGTAATACATTGAAAACACAACACAAGATCCCAAACAATTTTAGCAAAATAGAGCAAATTTTAATGAATTATTTGACACCAAAACGACAAAAATCTAATCAGGAGATCCGGAGTTATGTATTTTAACATTTTCAGTAAAAACTAGCACCTAAAAGATCAAAGCACCTACCTCAGACATATAGTCACACAAGACTGCGTCAAAGTCGTAAAATATGGCCAGCCTTGATGGGGTGTGGGTGAGATACAAAAAGTGGATTGGGCCTGGTCAGTGTTCTTTAACATATTTGTAAATGACTTTTACTATTGATAGTGAAAGGTAAACAAGTGAAATTGTCATAGGTAAACACTCGAGAGACCGAGTCAGGATGCCCAGAGCAGAATAAAATAATCAAGCAAAAAGAGGCCAAACAGTCAACCTCGCCTTCATTTTATACCCCAACATATAAAACAAGAAAGGGCAGCATGACCCAACCAGGAAATCTCAGATTTCATATCCAAAATCATAGTAAGTCAATCATAGCGGAAGACAAACAAGAAGACTCAACTCGGGGAAAAAACGAAGAGCATGGATTATTAATGCAGCAAATAGTTTTAACACCTGAATACGAATTGCAGGGACAGCACGATATACTAAATAGGGGCAATATATTAAATACATTAAAATATATTAAAACTGCTAGCAGAAATTCCAGCCTTAAAACATCTAAACTCAACGAACCTTCTGACCATAGAATTCCTTCCAATAGGGAAACAAAAAAGCAAAGAACAAACGCTCACTACATGGCAGTCAGAAGAAGACGTCCAGCTCATTATGAATTTCACACAACAATTAGAAGTCTGGGGTATAAAATTATCCAAACTCATTATTGTCATAAATGCTCCGTCCCTGCCGCAGTCTGCGGCAGAGGCAGAGCCAGGCCAGCATAAAGTCCCTCATCCGGATGGAAGGAGCGCTTTGCGTTCCAGCTCTTGCGAGCGTTTCCGTCACGTCTTCAGTTCACGGATGCTTCCGTCTTCCCGACGCCCGACTCCTCACGTTGGGTACTCTTTCTCGTTGCTCTCGACTCGGCTCACAGCATCCTCGTTGGGGGCCCCGCCTGCTAAATAAAAGAAGCCAACAAGAATCATTCAAAGGCGGTAACGCGCTTGCGCTTGTTTGCATGTAAGGCATCTGAGAATGGGTTACTAAAGCATATACTTATCTGAAAGGATTTCCATGGCGAAAATGGGCATCTGCATTTCTTTTGTGACATAATTCCTGGGTGTATTATAGTATAGCAGTCAGCATCACGAACTCCTGAGTTAAAGGAAATAAGATTCATTCAGTAATTCCTGGCTGTATTAAAGTATAGCGGTCAGCATCACGAACTCCTGAATTTCAGGAGATAAGATTCATTTAGCCTGCACTTTTTTTTGCATATTTGTGTTGCTTCACTTCTGGCCTAACACATGAGTTGGTATTCGTTACTTTTGGGCTATGTGCTATTTTTCTATGTTACCTGCACTGGTAAGCACCATTTAGCATAATCCCATTACATAAAAGAATAGTGTACCCTCAGAACTTTTTCTCTCTGTTTTTTATTTATGTTTGTTTAATGCAGAATTGATTGTTGACTCCTGAAACACTTCCATTGGACACTAGTGGAAGAGGGGAACAAATCAGGTAGACAATATTGATGTATATGTAGTGGTTATCTACTTCTATGTTTCACATAATTTTGAGAGTAGTCTATTGATGATACTTTGCTTACAGGATCACAGAAGTCTCCAGTGACGTATCCTTGCTGCCCAGGTCGTACCGAGGGACCCTCTTCAGTTTTTCTCCTCCCCTTGTTTCCCCTCTTCCCCCTGTACACTGGTCTTGCTTTGACTCTGTTGGGCGGACTATGTGGTAATGGGAAGTTGGGACCTACTCTTCAGTTTCCTGTCTCTCGTTCCCGTGGAAACTTCAGGTGAGCCCTGATAGAACGCGGAGCCCACGTTAATTTTTCACCTAAACGAGATGGAGGAGCATCAAATCACCATGGCTGACCTGGTACACATGATAGTAAATTTGCAAAAAGAGACACAAGCACTTTCACTGAGAGTGGACACGTTACAAAGGGGGGTTACACAAGATACCTCCCAAGGGGCAGCTTTAGGGGCTTTGGGGAGTACCTTTTCTTCCTTTTCCACTTCCGCCATTTCGGGGAGTCCGGTTATACACGTTACTACCCCACCTTCTATACCTTTAGCCCCCCGAGAGCTTTATGGGCGATCAATCCCGATTCGCATCCTTCATTAATCAATGCCAATTACACTTCATGTGTAAGGCAGCCTGTTTTCTGACCGAGCAAGCCAAGGTGGCATTTGTTCTGTCATATCTGGGGGGCGTAGCAGCTACATGGTCTATACCCTTGGTTGACCATAATGATCCCCTCCTTTATGATTATGACTCATTTAAAGACGAGGTGAAAAAACTTTTTGATAGACATTCCTTTATCCAGTCTGTTGACACAGAACTGTTAAATCTCAAACAGGGAACCAAAGACTTGATGACATATATTGCTGATTTCAATCAGCTTAGTTGCAGAGGCTGGTTGGCCAATGGCTAAATGCAGTGCCTTGTTTTATAAAGGACTTAGGGATGAATTGAAAGATCTTTTGGCTCAGGTAGTGGATCACCCAGATACTTGTAGTGCTCTCATAGACCTGGTGGTGAAACTCGACCATAGACCACATGAACGGAAGAAGGAAAGGGGTCATACTGATGCGCGGATAGTGGTATACAAGGAGAAACAAGCTGAGACAGAAAGACCTGTGACCGAAGCAGAGCCAATGCCAATAGGTAGCATTAGGGGTCCCATTAGTGACAAGGAAAGACAGTGTTGTCGTGATATGAAACTGTGTCTGTATTGTGGGAAGCAAGGACATTTCTAAAGGGATCGTCCAGTTAAACCAAAAAGGCATAAGGATTCGGGAAACTGTTGAGCCTGAAGTCTAAGGGGACAAGAGTTTCAGGTGGGTCAGGGTTAATAGTCTCCCAATGCATCCCTCAGAGCAACACAACATTACATTCTTCTCATTTGTATGTGGGGTCCTGTCTATTCTTGGCAGATCAGTCAATTAAAACACAAATCATGGTAGACTCTGGTGCCACTGGGAACTTCATGGATATGCAATGGGCCAGGAGCATGAAAATACCTGTGGAAGAGAAAACATCCATAGAGGAAGTTAAGACCATAGATGGCAGTGCTATTAAATCAGGTCCAGTCACTCACACTACAGGATCATTGACTTTATGTATCGATGAGTTACATACAGAAACTATTTCTTTTGACTTAATTCAATCTCCGCAATTCCCAGCCATTTTGGGTATTCCATGGTTAACTCAGCACAATCCTGCCATAGATTGGAGACAGAAGATACTAACCTTCCCTTTTGCCTTCTGTACAGACCACTGTTTAAATATCCAACCCCAACAAACCACAGTAATTGGATTATGTGACAGTACAGAGCCTAGACTCCCTTCTTGCTATCAGGAGTTAGCTGAAGTCTTTGATAAAAAAAGGCCACAGTTCTTCCTCCCCACAGACCACATGACTGCAGGATTGACTTAATTCCCGGGGCCCAGATCCCATGTAGCCGTATAGACGCCCTTACAGAGAAGGAGAATGTTTATCTGTGGGAATACCTAGATGAGATGTTGAGCAGTGGGTTTATCCGTCCCTCTAGGTCTCCTGCCTCCTCTCCTCTTTTTTTTATCTATAACAGGGAAGGGGGTCTTAGGTGTTGTATTGACTATAGAACACTAAATGTGAATACCATAAAAAATAGGTATCTTTGCCTTTAATCCCCTCTTTGTTGGATCAGGTAAAGGAGGCTAAAATTTTCACCAAGCTTGATTTACGAGGGGCATATCATTTGGTACGAGTACAACAGGGAGAAGAATGGAAAACTGCTTTCCGTACTAAGGGGTCGATTACGATGGTGGTTTTTGGCACATCCTCGGTGCTGGCGGTGGCGGAAAACGTCCATTTCCTCACTCCTGCGGCAGTCCTCGCGTCCGCCATATTACAATGGGCAAAGATAGCGCTTTTCCCGTCCGTCGCGGTGTTTTCAGATCCGCCAGAATTTTCGTTCCGCAGCGGTGGCGGAGGGAGCCAATAGAGAAGGACCGCCGTGCGGAATGACGTGACGACCGCCAGACAAATCACGATGCCTCAAACAGCGCATCAGAACGCAGCGGAGAAACCAGCCACCCGGAGACGGCGGAAGCACAACTGCGGAGATACAAACTCGAATCCGAGGCACCTCCACACGTTCCTGGCTGCCATGGATCCAGCTCTACAAGCCCTTCCGCTGCTGTACCTCATCCATTACCAGCAGATAAGACGCCATCGCGGTCAACACCGCAGGTAAGTCAACAACGCATCCCCGCATACAAACACAACTGGTGTGCTGAAATACGTGTCCTGTCTACATCAGACACCCTGGTGGAGACAGGAACATACCCCCCAGTGTAAGTACACATGCCCTGCACGTCACAATTTGACACCTCTGTATCGGGGTCACCCATCACCATAGAAATCACTGCAACTAGCCCAGTCGTGCCGGTCATGTCACCGCAGCGATGAATCCGTGGGAAACCATGCCCACAATGTAGTAGGAGTCCAGGACATTGTCTCAGACAAGCAAAACCAACATCACAACATCCACACCACATGTAACATAAAAGAAGCACCACTCAGCCCAACACATCTGCAGCAAGAAGTCATGGGCAGGGAGGGACCCTGTCTGCAGTGACATCTCATTAACATCACCAGCAACTGAATAGGAAAATGAGTGTGGGGTGAGGCAAGAGTCCCTCAAAAATGACTATAGTCATCATTGCACACAAATAAGGGTCAGTCCACATACAATGTGGAACAGAGGAGGGCAGACCAAGTAGGGTGTGTATGTGTACTTCACAGTAGGCCAACAAGGTTTTGGAATGAGTTAGTGAGCCCAGGTAGATTACACAGCACATCACACACCACTGCCACACAATCACACATCAGCACAGCCCCCAAGCAGACATTGATAGGCCCATCACATACAATGGAAGACCATATCACACAATGACAGCCCATACCATGCAACACAGAACAACATTTCTGACTCAAACAGAAAAATCAAAGTAAGCACCACTGTGCATTTCACTCACAAGTGCACTGCTGAAATTAATGATACCATGTGAGTATGTCCAGTACATCAACAACACTTACTACATTCCCAACTCACAGAACCCCCACACACCATCACTCCACCTCAACAAAGGGTGTACCAACTACTAAGTAGTGAATGAATGCCAGAGTGTCAGGAAGAGTCCATCTTGACAGCAGGAACCTCTGACCTGACACTCAGGACAACCCTCATGCTCACACCTGCCCTCCACTCATGTCAATCAAAGTAAGTAATTTAAGAAATGAAGAGTAAATCTGCAGATTAACAACCATGGAACTGTGCACACTGCATGCCAAGGCCCTCAGACAGCTCACACACTTAAATTTAGCCTCATAGACATATCATAAGTCAGCAGCAATGTATGACAATAAATAGACTAGCCTAAAGTGGAGTGCCCAGTGCAGGAAACATGGAGAAACCCACATAGCATTTGTACATGACATGCAACAGGAGCAACATATCACACTAAACCTAGGCCCAAAAATCTGACATGGGTGGCACAGTGTTTGAAATTGAACTAAAGTAACATCTGTGCAATATCCCTGTCATACAGCAATGCAAGCTATGCATTGGCCCAGGAATGACAGGAACTGTCATAAGCCATACAGTGAACAGCCCCACATCTGTGTCAAGTCCCTTGACATGTGCATGCCACCAGCATAACACTCATGGCTCATTGTCACACTCCCTGACTGTCAAACCCAAGTATGACCTTCACACATACCCCTCATCTATCCATCTCACACCTTCACTACTCAACACCTGTGAGAAACACAGATAAAGGTGCAAATAAGGTCCTGTGAGTTTCCTGATAACCAATCCCACACCCTGGTGTGTATCTATAAATGTCAGAATCCCACTCAGGGATGTCTGAACCAATGCTGATCCAAACCCAAATGCCAAACACATGTCTCACAAACAACATCCAAAGAAGTCCAACAAGCTCAGCCATGTGCAGGCAAACAGTGGATAGACAATGTGACCCTAGACAGCACAGGAATACACAACATTTACACTCTGGTCAACTGCACTGACACCCTCCCCCAACCCAATCTGAAAATACATCATCAAATGCCAATCATGAACAGTAACTGTGATCAATACAACATATCTGCTAACACAGACATACACACTACACCAGTTACCAAGTGAGCATGCTGTTCATGTGTAGCACAAGCATGCACATACACATTCCTGACAAGTGACAGGTCAAAATAGGAGGACATAGCACTATTGGGCACTCAAAACAAGCTCATTAACAAGACTCCACATTGCTGCATGTGGCATTCACACAAGAAAAGCACACTATGCATCCAACACACATCAGAATGTATTACAATGCACAAACTCCTCAATCAATCAATCACGGCATTTATAGAGCGCGCTACTCACCCGGGAGGGTCTCAAGGCGCTGGGGGAAGGGGTAAGTTACTGCTCGAACAGCCAGGTCTTGAGCTGCTTCCTGAAGGAGAGATGGTCCTGGGTTCGCCGAAGGTGAGTGGGGAGGGAGTTCCAGGTCTTGGCTGCCAGGTAGGAGAAGGATCTTCCTCCGGCGGTGGCTCTGCGGATGCGTGGTACAGTGGCGAGGGCGTGGCTGGTTGATCGTAGCTGGCGGGTGGGCGTGTAGAAGGTCATGCGGTCGTTGAGGTACTTGGGGCCCAGGTCGTGGAGGGCCTTGTGTGCGTGGGTGAGGAGTCTGAACGTGATTCTCTTGCTGACGGGGAGCCAGTGCAGGTCTTTCAGGTGTCCGGTGATGTGGCTGTGTCGGGGGATGTCCAGGATGAGTCGTGCGGAGGCGTTCTGGATGCGCTGGAGTCTTTTTGAAGTTTGGCTGTGGTTCCGGCGTAGAGGGTGTTCCCATAGTCCAGTCGGCTGGTGACGAGTGCCTGGGTGACGGTCTTCCTGGTTTCAGTGGGGATCCATCTGAAGATCTTGCGGAGCATGCGCAGGGTGTTGAAGCACGAAGATGAGACGGCGTTGACTTGTCTGGTCATCGACAGGGAGGAGTCCAGGATGAAGCCCAGGTTGCGTGCGTGGTCCGTTGGCTTGGGTGCGGTGCCCAGGGCCGGGGGCCACCAAGAGTCGTCCCAGGCGGAAGGTGATGAGCCCAGGATGAGGACTTCCGTCTTGTCTGAGTTCAGTTTAAGGCGGCTGTTCCTCATCCAGTTGGCGACGTCTCTCATCCCGTCGTGTAGGTTGGCTCTGGCGGTGGTGGGGTCGTTGGTGAGGGAGAGGATCAGCTGGGTGTCGTCGGCGTAGGAGATGATGTTGAGGTTGTGTTGGCGTGCGATGGCTGCGAGGGGCTCATGTAGACGTTGAAGAGGGTTGGACTGAGTGAAGATCCTTGTGGAACGCCGCAGATGACTTCGGTGGCCTCGGATCTGAACGGGGGAGGCGGACTCTCTGGGTTCTTCCGGCGAGGAACGAGATGATCCATTCCAGTGCTTTCTCTCGGATTCCGATGTTGCTGAGGCGCTTCACTAGGGTGCGGTGGCAGACGGTGTCGAACGCCGCGGAGAGGTCCAAGAGGATGAGGGCTGCTGTTTCCCCGTTGTCGGTTAGGGTTCTGATGTCGTCGGTGGCTGCGATAAGGGCGGTCTCGGTGCTGTGGTTGGCCCGAAACCCGGACTGCGAGGGGTCGAGGGATCCATTCGTCTCGAGGAAGGCGGCAAGCTGTCTGTTGACGGTCTTCTCGATGACTTTGGCCGGAAACGGAAGGAGCGAGATGGGACGGTAGTTCTTGAGGTCGGTGGGGTCCGCCGTTTGTTTCTTCAGGAGGGCGGTAAGCTCGGCGTGCTTCCAGCTCTCCGGGAAGGTGGCGGTGTGGAAGGAGGAGTTGATGATGTCCCGGAGATGGGGTGCGATGGTGGCGTCGGCTTTGTTGAAGACGTGGTGTGGGCAGGGGTCGGTTGGTGATCCGGAGTGGATGGAGTTCATCGTGCGGGTAGTGTCTTCGGTGCTGATCGGGGTCCAGTTGCAGAGAGTGGTGGTGGCGGGCGTTGGTTCGGCGGTAGGGTGCGTGGTCTGTGCGTCGAAGCTGTTATGTATGTCGGTGATCTTGCGGTGGAAGAACGCGGCGAGTGAGTTGCAGAGGTCTTGCGAGGGGTGATGTCGTTGTTTCCGGCGCTGGGGTTGGAGAACTCTTTGACGATGCTGAAAAGTTCCTTGCTGTCGTGGGCGTTGTTGTCCAGTCGTTCTTTGAGTGCTGACTTCTTGGTGGCACGGATCAGCTGGTGGTGTTTGCGGGTGGCGTGCTTGAGGGCGGTCCTGTTGTCTGTGGTCTGGTCGAGTCGCCAGGCTTTCTCGAGAGTGCGGCAGTTCTTCTTGGATTCCTTGAGTTCGTTGGTGAACCAAGGGGTTTTCTTGCTTCCGGGTCTGCTGGGAGGGTTTTTAGTGGTGCGAGGTCGTCGGCGCAGGCGGTCAGCCACTTGGCGAGGTTGCTGGCTGCTTCGTTTGGGTCCGTTGTGTTGGTGGGTGTGCTCTGGCTGAGGGAGGCGGTGAGCTGCTCGGCGGTGATCTTGCTCCAGCTCCGGCGGGGAGCCTGTTGCGGGTGGTGGTGGGTCGCAGTCTTTCTGAAGCTGAAGTGGACGCAGCTGTGGTCGGTCCAGTGGAGTCCGGTGGCGTGGCTGAAGGAGATGTGTTTGCTGGAAGAGAAGACGGGGTCAAGCGTGTGGCCGGCGTAGTGGGTGGGTGTGTTCACCAGTTGCTTGAGTCCGAGGTTGGCGAGGTTGTCCAGCAGGGCGGTGGTGTTTCTGTCGTTGTTGTTCTCCAGGTGGAAGTTGAGGTCCCCTAGGACCTCAACTTTACACATATGGACCTGTCAGTAGAAAGAGCCAACACAGGCCAAAGACTGCATCCATCCACAACAAAAACACAACATATGCACATACAAAATCATCACATAGCAAACTCAGCTGGACATCAGGGGGACTCACACCTGGCAAGGACAAGGCAACATACACTGACAGCAGTGCATGCACAGTAAGCAGTGTGTGAACACCAACAAAACCAGTATCACACATGTCTGAGTGCTCCACCATGAACTTCCACACCACAAATCATCACAGGGCACAGATCACATCACACTCAGGAAGGGTAGCAGTACCTCAGCAATCAGACATACACTTTAGCTATCACCTACTGCTGCACAACTCAGGAAAACACAGATGCATCCAACATGACTAGAAGACTGTGCTGGTACAACATATGCACTGTACATGAGCAACCATGACTGCAATCAAGTAGAAGAAAACACCACATAACAAATGGTGAAACAGTCCTGAGTGGAACATTGGTCCTGTGTCAAGTGACATCAATGTATGAGAAAATTCACATATAATGTCAGCTTGCATGAGCAGGTCAGCACAGTGAGCACAAACGTAAACAAGAGCCATGGCAGATCAACCAAACACAACACAGACATTGCAGTGACACACTCTGCATACTCACAACTGACAACGACAACAAGTAGGTGTACCCCAGGATTGCAAGGTCACACTGACACACCGCACAGTGCCCAACAAACAACTCCTACATGTGCCCACAATCTAAAGCACATGGCTGAGAATGTAAACAAACAGGCACTCATTACCTGGATCATACATGTGTGTAGGTGTCATGTTCAGGGGCACATACACATCAATACTTCTGACAAAGACAGGCCAATCACACTGTATGACTACTCAAGTGCACACATTCTAATGTACCCATGTGACTATGAAGCCAGGCCTACACAAGATGACTACACATCTACACTGCTGTTCACACATCAAGAGAGATCCCACAGATATGATGGACCCTGGCCACCACGCAAGTTATCTTGTGGCTAGAATTCACTTCTGTTGTGGTACAGCATCCGAATATGACATGTGTACAAAATTGGAGACCTGACAATAGAATGATTAGGATAAGAGGACATCATCACAGACAACCATCATTGCACCCTCAAGCCTCTGAGTCAACAAGCACAAAAGTGCCTGTAACCTCTGACAACCTCTGAAAATGAAAATCAAATAATTGCCAATGTCAATGTGGCATACAGAGCATGTGTCACATGAACATATACACATACATTGCACTTTTTCATTAGCAAGGGCAACGACAAAGCACACAACATGAGTAACAGTCTTTATTACATTATCTCTGGATCGGCATCAAAAGTAATAAACATCAAGGCCATTGGCCAGTCCAAATTTCTAGTCCGCACATGTGTGCATGAGAACTTGCACATGAAATGGGCACCAAAAGTGCTAAACATCAGGGCCATTGGCCAGTCCAAATTTCTAGTCCGCACATGTGTGCATGAGAACTTGCACATGAAATGGGCATCAAAAGTGCTAAACATCAAGGCCATTGGCCAGTCCAAATTTCTAGTCTGCACATGTGTGCATGAGAACCTGCAACTGAAATGGGTAACACAGTCCACTGCCATGGGAATCACCACAGGTCAGGGGCTTTGAATGGGCAGTCCAGGCACCGCTGTGGGAGAAATGGTGTGGGGAGGGGGACTTGGCTTCAACTTTGGCTTGAAGTTGAACTGGGAGGGGGCTGATTGTCGGGGCCAGTTGGAGGACTGGACCTGGGAGGGAGAGAACTGGCTGAGGTAGAGGGATCCGTGGATGTGGGAGCCTGAGGGCTGCTTGGACCGGGTGGAGTGGTGGAACGTGGAGGTGGTGACATGCTGTGTGGAGGCTCAGTGGCTGAGGGGGAATGTTGAGGGCTGGGTCTCAACTGTTTAGGGATCTGATATCCCACAAGTGTCTTGGCTGGAGTGGGAAGTGAGGTGGGCACAACAGCCTCACTCTTCCCCAAAGGTGTAGCAGGTGCAGGTGCCTCTCCACCTGGGGATTTGCTGGACCTGGTGGTACGCTGGGTATGGCCTTGCTTTTTCCCATGCATCCCCTGTTTCTGAGCTAAAGCCCCCACTTTGCTCTCTTGTCCCTGCTTCACAGGGGTGTGGGTGGGAGTTGCAGTTTTGGGTGAATCTGCCTTCTGAATGTCTTTTGACTTAGTTGTGGCAGGCACCAGGTTCACGGCAGACAGGGCAAGTGTTTGTGTGTCTTTGGGATCAGGTGTGGGGATGGTAGTGCCCTTGGATGGTGATGATTTTGACGCAGGTAATGTGGATGCATGCTTCTTTGCCCTATGTCCCTGATGGGCTTTTTGTTTTGCGGTCATGTGTGCTTGTTTTGTCTTGTGGTGATGGTGAATGGTGTCTGGTATGCTTATACTGCTGCTGCTATGTGCTGCGTGTGGATGACTGTGTGTTTGAGGCCTCAGGCGTGTGTGTACTCTCGTCAGGTGGGGCCACTGGCAGGGTGGTCGCTGAAGGGACAGGAGCTGGACTGGGAGCTTGGGACTGTTGAATGGCTGGCGTCACTGTGGAGGAGTGACTGGACAGTTCTGTGTAGGCCACCCAAGTCCGAATGAATGCCCTCCATGAACGCAACAACCTGGGACAACTTGTTGCCATGATCCTGGAGGGCATTCAGGAGAGCAGTCTGACCCACACACAGCTGGTGCAAAATTTCTACGGCCTCCACACTGAGGGCAGCAGGGGAGACAGGGGCTGGGGCAGCGGTGCCTGGGGGGGAAGGAGCCTCTACCCTTCTTAGGGCTGCAGGAACGGACAGCACTTGGGGGAGCATCCGGGAGGGTGGGCACTGGACGAGGTGTGGCGGAAGAAAAGGCCGATCTGGAACTTCCGGTGCCCCCCAACATCGAGGAGTCACCACTGGACTAGGAGGATGTGGAGGTTGGTGTTTCCGGACGTGAATCCTCCAGGGCACTCCTGTCCCCCCCCCCCCCCAAGGCGCTGGTCCCCTCAGTGTCACTGAACTCCTGTATCCCAGTCATGCCAGTAGCTTCCCCAACGCTGTCGGGCCCCCGTCCTTCCGTGCCCTCGGTAGATGCTGCAAGAGACACAGATATAGGTTCAGTATAGTGCCATACTCACAAACATCATATGCAATGAAAACTACAAACAGGAAAATGAATCTACCTTGTTTAACTAGTCCATGTACTTTCTGCTTATGACACATTTATGTAATTAGCAGATGATGCATGGAAACATCCATAGTTGTTAGTCGTGCTCCATGTTGCGTTGACACAGCCAAATACCTGGGCCTGTGCCTCCCTGTAAACACACATAAAACCTTCTGTATGCACACCTACGTGCCTGTAGGTAAGAAAGTTATACATCAAAACATGTCTGCTCAGTCACATATGTCGTTTTTTCATGGAACACCACAGATACAAAGTACAATATGTCCTTTTGCAAGGGCAACCAGCTCCTGACATCCACCATGTAGGGCCTTGAAGTACAACTACAGTTGTACATTGGTGGCAGCTGTGTAGATGTTACAAGTTATTTGTTGTGCACAGCACACATCTAGGAATGCACACTAACATGATGCTCACTGCTGTTCACTGCCAGTTGATGTCTCTGACACTCACACTGCAGCATATGTCACAAGGCCACATCTTATTTGTTAACGAAGTGACAATGCACACCATTTAACAATGCAGTCACAAACACAATGCACAATAGCATGAGAAGGGGAAATTAATGCAAGGCCTCCATAGGTTGTGACATGTCACATACCAACATGTCCACAAGTCCCTGACAGGCCCTCATTGATCCAAGGCAGGATTGTGTCTTCTGTTGATGAAGAAGTAGGTGGACCCCATTAGGACAGCTAATGTGTGAGAATACCTAGGGTCTGGCATATGACATCCCTACGTTGTGCTGACTGATGACATTGAGGACACACCAATGTGCCAAAAATTCACACACTGATTACAAGCATTAGCCACAACTTCACCATGCACTGATGCACAAGGACACCCCTCCACAATGCACACATACTGAGGACTGACAATCTGAGTAACCTTTGCTCATTATCATCCTTCAAATTACTGTACAACACCTCAGTCACATCACAGTTTGACGTACCCACTGATCACATCCAACCATGTCAAGCCTTAGTGCCAAAACAATCTCGCAATAGCCAGGTTCAGCTACATTGCAGTTAAGTCACAGAGTCTAACCGTAACAGTCATGTTGCCAGGTGCACAAATGGAAAAGGTAATTTAGCCAATGCATCACTGCAATCATCACCATCTACCCCATCAGCACCTGTGTGCACTTGCTGTCACTATGGCAGGTAAGTACACCATGTTATGCCATGCTGCTGATATTGGGCTAGTATACTTCACAATGGTGCTGTCCTCTATATGATTGTGAAAAAAGGGACCCATGGGACAGGTGTGACCCTTACCAACTCACTGCTCCCTGAGTCCACATCTGTGCATGCCTGTAGCCACTGACAAATCATCACATGACCACACTATTGAGCTAGCCACACAGCGCACACAAGTCTGACAAATGTACTGGGCTACCCACTTCACACAATGGATTATCTTGTGTAGGAAGGTCTCAGTTCAGACAACATTTATACAATGTGAGATGAAAAAATACCAAGCTGATGTTATGTGACAAGGGTCATGGGTTTAAACACATGAGAAACAAAATGTCGTACAAATGCAGAACAGCTGCACTCAACACTGAGGCCACTTAGAAGCCATTGCATCACACTAGAGACATCACAGAGGTCCACACAGGCTCAGGGCTGGGATTCATGCAGTCACTCATACGCAAAGTCACACTTTGCACAATACACACCCCCAACACGCTGCTGATGGGCCCTCAAGCGTCCATCCAGCTCTGGCTGTGTCACTGCCAAGATGCGGGCCATTAGTGGTGTCATGCTCCGGCGTGCCAACCGGCCACTTTGAGGGATCACCCCCAGCGTCATCTCAGCGACGTTCTTGCTCAGGCGGCAGATGTCATCCCACCTCTTGTGGCAGTGCGTATGACGTCGGTTGGAGACACCCAGATACCGCACCTTGCGTGCAATGGCCCTCCATATGGCCTTACGCTGATGGACCTTAAGCTGCAGGCTTGGGAGACAAGAAGAGGAGATTTCTGTGAAACTGTGTTGTGTACCACTGTGTGTCAGTACAGGAGCATGAAAATACATAGCACACTAACACATCAATGTTGAGCAGAGCCCATACAGCATGTCACATAGTACACTTGGAGCAAACCATATCATTGCAATGGTTACATATATGATTATGGACACACTACATGCCCATCCCATACACATGCAGAGTGCCAGCACAGTAACCAATGTAAAAATTGCCCTCAGCTGTGATGCACTATGTGAGTGAGCATGACATACAATACACTGGAAATGATGTGTAGAGGTCAGACTCACTGTGTCCTACACTATACGCCCCTTAATGTCCCTGACCATTGCCTAGCTACATGTGTCATGGTGCTCACATTTAGGGCCCTGATCTTACAATCTCACACTCTTCTCATAAGGTGCAGTCCTGTCTTGTGCAATCCTCAGGCCTATGATGACTCATTGAGAAATAGGGTTGTGGACAACACATATGTTTCACTCAGTCCTTTTGGTGATGGGTCCTTGTAACATTGGGTAGTTTCTGTGAAGGCCAGAGGGCCTCACACTGAGGATAAACGTGGCCCATCACAGAAATCACATGCATGTACAATATGAATGGAGATACAGTGCATAAACATGTGAGACTCTACACATCATGGAATCAATAGTAGGATGACATGTCCAAATCACATTTAGCTGATGTGTCATAGGTGAATTACCCCCAAGAGTGATAGACTCAGGCATTGTACTCCTGTGCATAATGGACACATCTCCATAGGGTCATTTTCAAAAAGGTAAAAACATTATTCAGTACCCTCTGGCCAAGCTACATTTGTAATGTCTCAAAGGAGCATATGAACACTTAATGGACTAGGAAATCACATAGCACAGGGAATGTGTGTTCAGACTTCAAGTCTCTCAAACCAGCAGGGTAACTAGGTAACTGCCAGACCACAGTATGTCATTCACATCTTTAAATGCAGTCAGGGATCTGTGGAAATAAGGCTACACACCCCATTGACGTGAAGTCAGCATGCTAGGCAGTGTCTCACACATTTACATTACACAGTCTCAGAACAACATATGTTCATTTTGGCTTAAGAAGAGCTGGACAAGTGTCCATGTTGCCATCCTCCCCACATACTCAAGTACAATTAGTACTAGGTCATGTATGGAGCATGCTGTTGGCAAAATATTGATGAATGCACATTGGCTTGCACTCACAGGCACATACTACTGTACAGTAACATCATGTGAGCATACTGAGCACTCTCTAAATTTTACTCAGACACTTACCAGTATATCTGGAGCACCATATAGCCTCCCATACTGTGCAAGGACCTCGTCCACCAGGACCTCCAGCTCCTCTGTGGTGAAGGGATGGGCCCTGATGTTCTCTGTTCGCGCCATCACTGGGTCCAGAGTACAGGTACAGCAGCAGTTGGTGGTGATGACTAGCAGGCAGCAGTGTCTGAATGCAAGTGACATGTGTGGCTCTCTCACAGACATTTATAGGCCCCTAGGGTTTTTTCAGTGGTACTCTGCTGTTGCAATTGGTCTGCCTGGTTTGCATCTTTCAATTGTATCCAATGACCGGGTCCGCGGTGGCGGTGCACACCTACCGCGAGTTTCAAAAATGCATTGCACTACCTCAATGGCGATTCCCATTGGCTGCAATGGCATTGGCATAGGTGGTGTCACACAGCGGGGGCCAGGCGGTGTCTTCCGCAATCAGGCATCTTTCAATTGTAACCAATGACCGGGCCCGCGGTGGCAGAACACGCCTACCGCGAGTTTCAAAACTGCATTGCACTACCGCGATGGCGGTTCCCATTGGCTGCAATGGCATTGGCATATGCGGTGTCACACCGCGGAGGCCAGGTGGTCTCTACCGCAATTTGGCATCTTTCAATTGTGGCCAATGACCGTGATCGGGGTGGCGGAGCACGCCTACCGCGGGTTTCAAAACTGCATTGCACTACCGCGATGGCGGTTCCCATTGGCTGCAATGCCATTGGCATATGCGGTGTCACACTGCGGTGGCCAGGTGGTCTCTACCGCAATTTGGCATCTTTCAATTGTGGCCAATGACCGTGACCGTGGTGGCGGTGCACGCCTACCGCACCTATGGACACATTGTGCTATTGCATTGGCACTAGCCAATTTTCATCATTGAACACTATACCTTTACAATGTATACTAGCACCTGGTTGTAAAGTTAAATGCAAGTGTGACATTTAACTCACTGATGCCCACAAATGCCATGTCAGTGCACATGATTACATGCATTGGCATGTACTTCCTCACATGTCACATATGATATTTGTGTGCATGTACACAGATTTGGTGTGTAATGGAGTCTCATATTTGTGAACATGTCAATGTGTAAGATGGCTAATCAACCCACAGTAATGATGGCCTGACCACATAATGTGCCTATTTCACTGTGTACATTGCTGTATTCATTTTGATAGTTGATCAGCTTGCACACACTGTGCTCATTGTGTAAAAAAGATGTGCTCTGTGTGACCTAAGCAAGAAGGTGTGTCAGGTACAGCAGCTACGTAGCAGTCAGCAGTGTTGCTGTTTGCCACATGTGCTGTGTCACCTACACCCAGGGCTGGTGACACAAGATGTAGGAGCGTACCAATTACCATTCACATAGTTACATTCTGATTTGGAAGTAGTCAGTATGTACATACTGACCACATGTACGACTACATGAGATCAAGGTGTCTGTGCATGTGACTTGTGAATTAAGCTGTTGTTACCGTCCTGTCAATGTTGGCACTGTGTTAGTCAATATGTTAGATGTTTGACACATCTCATTGGTGACTTAAATTTACATGTGTCCTCTTTCATATTATGTAGGAGACGACCAAATGTGCATCGGCCTTTCCCAGTGCTGGCGAACATGGAGGATGAGGACATCATAAGGAAATTTCGTCTGGATCGCCTTACCCTTCAAGACCTATGTGGTCAGTTTGAGCCCCATCTGAGGCCTCACAGAACCTATCCGACTGCTTTGACGCCAACAGTTAAGGTTATGGCGGCCCTGCATTTCTTTGCCACTGGGTCGTTTCAGTACACGGTGGCCATCGCGGTGGGATGTCTCAGGCTATGTTCAGCATGGTGCTACGTGATGTCCTGTCCGCAATGTTGACCTACAAGGACCACTACATCCACTTTCCAAGGAGACATGAATTGGCAGGAGTGAAGGGTGATTTTTATGATCTTGGACACATACCTAATGTGGTTGGAGCCATTGACTGCACACATGTTGGCCTAGTTCCACCACAGGCACATGAGCACATCTACTGGAACAGGAAGCATTTCCATTCCATTAATGTGCAAGTGGTATGCCAAGCGGATATGATTATCTCCCATGTCTGTGCCAAATTTCCCGGTTCAGCACATGACTCCTACATACTGTGTAACAGCATCATCCCACAATTGATGGCAAATCTGCATCCGGAGCGTGCGTGGCTTGTTGGTGAGTACGCAGAGTCAAGTAGTATGCTGTATGTGTGACATTCTGTTCTCAGCTACTGTTTATATTGCAAAATTGGTCTGTGTTTCTCACACCTAGGTGACTGAGTATCCCAACCGTCCTTGGTTGCTGAGCCCACTGAGGAATCCAAGGACCCCGGGTGAAGTCCGCTACAATGATGCACATGGGAGGACACGTAGTGTAGTGGAGCGTGCTTTTGGGCTTCTGAAGTCTAGGTTCCGGTGTCTGGACAAGAGCGGCGGTGCACTACTCTACTCTCCCCAAAAGGTGTGTCAGATCATAGTTGCATGCTGCATGCTCCACAACCTGGCCTTGCGCAAAGAGATCCCACTGCTCCTGGACCATGATGAGCAGCAGATGCCCCCTGCTGCAAATCCACACATGCCCAGTGACGATGATAGTGGAGAAGAGGAAGGTGTTGACCTGCGTCAACAGCTCATCGACAACTACTTCCCTTGAGAGTAAGTGACATTGTACAACAGTGACATTGTCTGTTGGCTTTGATGGTGGTGGCAAGGCATAGATTAGCTTTTTGACTACTGGCTGTTGTTGGCTCAGTGCTAATGGCTGATGTGTGTGGCACAGGGTATTGTTTTACATGTACCTCATGTCTATGTTGCTGTTGTTGCTCATTGTTATGTGTGATGGTTTTTGTACGTTGTTGACTAGTGGTGTGTTTTAGCTGTAATGGCATCACCTCACAAGTAAATGTCATTCTCTTGTGTCTTTCTAGGTTCCTTCACCCTATCAATGCCTCGTCACAATCAGAGCTTGTGGTACATTGGAATCTGAGTTGACATTGTACATACTGTGATAAACATGGAACTGACACAAAGACATAGGTGTGTAAAGAGTGTTTATTTTCAATACGTTTTTGTGAAAGAGAAGTGATTGTTTTTAAAATTGTGCAAAGTGAATTTATGAGTTGTCAGTGATGGTAAATGAGACAAATAGAGTAGTCACCACATTGATGTAGTCACACAGTCCAACAAACTCCTGCCATCAACATGACAATGTGGGTTAGGATAGTTAACAAGGTCAATGTCAAGGGCAACACAGTTGCCATCATGGCTGGCTCAGCGACTTGCCTTTGGTTGGTGCTTTGCCACATGATCCTCCTGTGGTGTTTCTCGGACGTCCCCTCCTGTGTTTTTGCAGGGGGGGCCTCTGCTGCAGGCTCAGCAGTGTCTGAGGAGTCATTGTCTTGCAGCTCACCCCTCTCTGTGGCCGCAGCTGAGGTGGTGAGAGTATCAGCAGGCTGGCCACTGGAGGGGGTTGAGCCGTCATTTGAACCGCATGTCTGTCCCTCAGAACACCCACAAGTTGGCCCATCGTGTGTCCATGGACCACAACAGCAGGCGGAGCTCACGCACTTCTTCCACAACCTGGCCCATCTGTCCCTGGTTCTGTTCATATGCACCAAGGACTCTTGCGATGGTGGCCAGGGCTTCTGTCTCAGTGTCCTCCTGTGATTGTTCCCCAGTTGCCCTCCCACCTGCCCTGCTGACACGGACCTGTGGCGTTGGTACTCGACGCACCCGCACACTCTCCCTGGCATCCTCAGATTGTGTGGTGGTGTTGGTAACCACTGAGGCAGGGAGAGTGTTGCAAGCAGCAGTGGTGATGGTGGAGGTGGCTACCGCACAGGTCGTTGTAGCAGGGGTCAGCGCTGTTGTTGTTGCTGTGGTGGTGGTGGTGGTGGGTACAATGAGGCCCTGAGACGTAGTGTGCCCTGGCAGTCCTGAGGGGCCAGGTTGTTGCTCCTCATCCGAGAAACGTAGGGAATCTGCATCAGAGAGTTCACGTTCCGGGGGGGAGACAGGCTCTGCAGGTTGGTGGTGTTTTCTGCTGCAGTTGCTTGTGGATCTCCTGTTGAACAGTGGGTAAAATGCCAGTTAAGTGCACTCCACAAGCTTGGTGTTAGACTTTTGGATGTTCCATTTGATACACCAAACACTTTACATTGCAATTACTTGGTATGGCTGAAAGATCATGAGCATCATGACATGATTTTAAGGTACATACATTACTTGTCCATAGTGTGACATGTAAATTGAAACCATGTGCCACGTACAGATTGTGTGATTACAAGGCCATGTCATCATCTACCAACTTGCGGCACATCAACTTTTGATAATGCGTCTTTTTTGTTTACTCTTCATGGAATCAGTTTCAGCTAAGAAAGAACTAGCCATTGGAATGTTATACATACCTTTTTCATATCATGTACTTTACTTTGTTTGTCAGATTGACCATGCATGTTTTGTGTTCATATGGGCCTTCATGCTCTGACACCATGGCACTTACACATTGCATTCTGTGCTGTGCATGATTGGGCCCTGAATTTCTTTCACATGTGACTTGGTGAGTCAAAGTTTAAATTCTGTGACAGTTACATGCGCTTAGCTGTCTGCACACTGGATGTAAATTTGGGATCTATGCCAAGTTGGTTGACATGTGAGGGCTGGTGTGGTCATATGGCTCCATGCATTTTGAGAAGCATGGCAGGGTGCATGCACTGACTACCTACCTGTTCGGTGACACAGTGGAGGGAAATGGATGCCACATGGTTCTGGGTGTGGGGAGTGTTCCATCCTGCTAAGCTGTGGAACAAGGGTGCCTGGTGGGAGTTGTAGTGCTGGCTTCCTACCCACAAACCCCCTCACTGTTAAGATGGCTACCTACCTGTAAGTTTGAGGAGAGCAATGAAATGGCTGCTACATGGTTCTGGGTGTGGGAGTGTTCCATCCTGCTCAGGGGTGAGACAAGAGAGCATGAGAAGGCTACCTACCTGTAAGTTTGAGGAGAGCAATGAAATGGCTGCCACAGGGTTCAGGGTGGGAGGACTGCTCCATCTTGCTCACGGGTGAGACAAGAGAGCATGAGAAGGCTACCTATCTGTAAGTTTGAGGAGAGCAATGAAATGGCTGCCACATGGTTCTGGGTGGGGGGAGTGTTCTATCCTGCTCAGCTGTGGAACAAGGGTGCCTGGTGGGAGTTGTAATGCTGGCTTCCTACCCACAAACCCCCCTCCCTGTTAAGATGGCTACCTACCTGTGAGGTGGAGGAGAGCAATGAAATGGCTGCCACATGGTTCTGGGTTGGGGGAGTGTTCCATCCTGCACAGCTGTGGGACAAGGGTGCCTGGTGGGAGTTGTAGTGCTGGCTTCCTACTGACAAACCCCCCTCCCTGTTAAGATGGCTACCTACCTGTAAGTTTGAGGAGAGCAATGAAATGGCTGCCACATGGTTCTGGGTGTGGGGAGTGTTCCATCCTGCTCAGGGGTGAGACAAGAGAGCATGAGAAGGCTACCTACCTGTAGGTTTGAGGAGAGCAATGAAATGGCTGCCACATGGTTCTGGGTGGGGGGAGTGCTCCATCCTGCTCAGGGGTGAGACAAGTGTGCCTGGTGGGAGTTGTAGTGCTGGCTTCCTACCCACAAACCCCCCTCCCTGTTAAGATGGCTACCTACCTGTAAGTTTGAGGAGAGCAATTAAATGGCTGCCACATGGTTCTGGGTGTGGGGAGTGTTCCATCCTGCTCAGGGGTGAGACAAGAGAGCATGAGAAGGCTACCTACCTGTAGGTTTGAGGAGAGCAATGAAATGGCTGCCACATGGTTCTGGGTGGGGGGAGTGCTCCATCCTGCTCAGGGGTGAGACAAGAGAGCATGAGAAGGCTACCTACCTGTACGTTTGAGGAGAGCAATGAAATGGCTGCCACATGGTTCTGGGTGGGGGGAGTGTTCTATCCTGCTCAGCTGTGGAACAAGGGTGCCTGGCAAGAGTTGTAGTGCTGGCTTCCTACCCACAAACCCCCCTCTCTGGTAAGATGGCTACCTACCTGTAAGTTTGAGGAGAGCAATGAAATGGCTGCCACATGGTTCTGGGTGTGGGGAGTGTTCCAACCTGCTCAGGGGTGAGACAAGAGAGCATGAGAAGGCTACCTACCTGTAAGTTTGAGGAGAGCAATGAAATGGCTGCCACAGGGTTCAGGGTGGGGGAGTGCTCCATCTTGCTCAGGGGTGAGACAAGAGAGCATGAGAAGGCTACCTACCTGTAAGTTTGATGAGAGCAATGAAATGGCTGCCACATGGTTCTGGGTGGGGGGAGTGTTCTATCCTGCTCAGCTGTGGAACAAGGGTGCCTGGTGGGAGTTGTAGTGCTGGCTTCCTACCCACAAACCCACCTCCCTGTTAAGATGGCTACCTACCTGTAAGTTTGAGGAGAGCAATGAAATGGCTGCCACATGGTTTTGGGTGTGGGGAGTGTTCCATCCTGCTCAGGGGTGAGACAAGAGAGCATGAGAAGGCTATCTACCTATAAGTTTGAGGGGAGCAATGGAATGGCTGCCACAGGGTTCAGGGTGGGGGGAGTGCTCCATCTTGCTCAGGGGTGAGACAAGAGAGCATGAGAAGGCTACCTACCTGTAAGTTTGAAGAGAGCAATAAAATGGCTGCCACATGGTTCTGGGTGGGGGGAGTGTTCTATCCTGCTCAGCTGTGGGACAAGGGTGCCTGGTGGGAGTTGTAGTGCTGGCTTCCTACCCACAAACCCCCCTCCCTGTTAAGATGGCTACCTACCTGTAAGGTGGAGGAGAGCAATGAAATGGCTGCCACATGGTTCTGGGTGGGGGGAGTGTTCCATCTTGCACAGCTGTGGGACAAGGGTGCCTGGTGGGAGTTGTAGTGCTGGCTTCCTACTGACAAACCCCCTTCCCTGTTAAGATGGCTACCTACCTGTAAGTTAGAGGAGAGCAATGAAATGGCTGCCACATGGTTCTGGGTGTGGGGAGTGTTCCATCCTGCTCAGGGGTGAGACAAGAGAGCATGAGAAGGCTACCTACCTGTAAGTTTGAAGAGAGCAATGAAATGGCTGCCACATGGTTCTGGGTGGGGGGAGTGCTCCATCCTGCTCAGCTGTGGGAAAAGGGTGCCTGGTGGGAGTTGTAGTGCTGGCTGCCAGTACACATGCCCCCATGGAAATATTGCTAGCTACCTTTGAGGTGATTCAGAGGAAGGAAATGTTAGATATGGGAGACATGTGTTGGGAAGAGTGTGTTGTACATAAGTGCATTTGTGTCTAGGAAGTGTAGCTTTCTAGTCGTGCAAGACAGTACATAGCAGTGTAATGGGAGACATTTGTTGGTACTTACCAGCCTCCACTCCTCTGGGTATTCCTGTGAGACTCTCTGGATGCAGTATGGCAAGCACCTTCTCCTCCCATTCGGTGAATGTTAGTGGTGGAATGGGAGGGCCAACGCCAGTCCTCTGAGCCAGCTCATGGTTCTTGTTGGCACGCTCTTTCACCCTGGTCTTGAGGTCATGCCACCTCCTCTTGATGTCACGCAGGGTGCGCAGGGTGGTCCCTACTGCATTGACTTTGTTGACTATCCTTTCCCACATTTGATTTCTTCTGGCTACTGGTGTCTGTTGGACCATGCTTCCAAACAAATGTGGTTCTACTCTGATTATCTCATCTACCATGACTGACAACTCATTGTCAGTGAATTTTGGCATTTTTTTCTGTGCCATGGTGTGTGAAGTGCAAATGGGTGAAAAGTGCAGGTGTGAAGGTGGTGGTGGTGGAGATGTGTGTGGTGTGTGGGTGGTTGTGATGGTGTGATGTGTGCTGATTTGCCTCTAATTTGTGCTGTGGTGTTGGGCCCTTCAGCTCTGGAGTTGTGCAAAGGATGCTGGGCAGGGAAGGGGTTGGTTTTATACTCAGCTATGTGGGTGGGTCAAAATGGAGGATTCATGTCAGGTGTGTTATCTGGGTTGACCTGGGATTTGTATTTTTTGGTTGCCATGGGGATGTGTCATTGGGGTGTGTCAGATGTTTTTGGAGGCTGCGCCAGAAAAACTGCCACACTTGTTAGCCTTGTTGTGTGGTTGCTTTCGACTGCCATTCCTCTTTTCGCGTGACCGCAGCGGTTTGAATGCAATGGTCCTTCCGCCGGCTCTACCATTCATCATTTTGCGCGATCGCGGTGGTCGGGAACAACTGATCGTTCCGCTGACTCCGCCATCGTATCATAATTTCACTTGCGGTCATTCCGCTGGTCGATCGGCGTTTTTTGGGGCTTTCCGCAGCAATTCCGTCTGCCGCGGACGGATTTTCAGCTTTTCCAGACGTTCCCAGCGGAGTTTTGTGGAATCCGTCCGCCGCGGTTGGATTTTTCTAGCAGTGCATCCTAATCGGACCGCCGGTTTTGCCGCGGTACATGCGGACGGTTATTTTCCGCTACCACAGCGGTCGGAGTGCTTTTCTGTCCGCCATCGTAATCAGCTCCTAAGTTTAGACTGTATGAATACTTGGTAATGCCTTTCGGGTTATGCACTGCTCCAGCAGCTTTCCAGTTCTTCATTAATGAGGCCCTGCGAGAAATAGTAGACATATACGCCATAGCTTACATTGATGATATCCTGGTCTATTCATCTACTATAGCTGAGCATGAAAATCACGTATGAGCAGTACTCCTGAAACTGAAGTAAAACCATGTATTTGTGAAGCTAGAAAAGTGTGAATTTCACATGCATCAAGTAGCCTTTTTGGGGTTTATCCTCTCCCCGAATGGAGTGAGCATGGATCCTCAAAAGGTTGCGGCAATCACGCAGTGACAATCACCCAGATCAGTGAAGGAAGTACAAAGCTTCTTAGGGTTCGCTAATTTTTACAGGCGATTCATAGAGAACGTTTCAGCATTAGCCTCCCCTATAACACAGCTGCTCAAGAAAGGGGTAGTGTTCCTTTGGTCTCCTGAAGCAGAGAAAGCCTTTGATAAATTAAAAGAGGCCTTTACTCAGGCTCCCGTGCTGAGACACCCAAACCCATCTCACCCCTTTACAGTAGAAACCGATGCATCACAAATGGCTATAGGGGGGGTGCTTTCCCAGAGAGATGCCACCACTGGTGCTTGCATCCAGTAGCCTTTGTCTCACACAAACTGAGTTCCACAGAGCAAAATTACTCCATGGGGGACAAAGAACTATAAGCCATAAAAAGAGCCTTCGAGGAATGGCACCAGTATTTACTGGGGGCTTTACATAAGATTACTGTCCTTACTGATGGTTCCCTGACATAATATCGATGGTAAAAATATCGATGACAAAAATATCGATGAAAAAATATAGAATGCAAAAATATCGACTCCCTATACTTAAACAGGTAAGTACAAAAATATTGAATAAAAAATATCGAAGTAAAAAATATAGATGTAAAAAATATCAATTTAAAAATATATACAAAATAAAAATTAAATATATTAAATATTAATATTATTTTTAACAAAATAAATAAAATTTATTATACATTTTAACTAAACATAACAAATAAACTTAATTTAAAAAAATATAAACACACAAACATAATAATGTATACTTATACATATATATAACTATCTTTTTTTAATTTTTAAACTTCAAAATTATATAAAAATAAAATATATATATCAATAATTTAAAATAAACAAAACATTCTATAATAAATTAAAACATTACATTATTTAAAAATATTAAAACTTACATTTCGCAATACAATAAATGCAACAGTAGGGAAAATGTTGGATAGCAACATAATTAAATTTACTATTCCAACTCCAATGAGTGCAACAGTAGGGAAAGTGTTGGCTAGCGGAGGGGTCAAAATTAATATTCCCACTCCAGTAAGACAAACAGTAGAGAAAGTGTTGGATAGCAAAGAGGAAAAAATTACTATTCCCATACCAAAGAGTGCAACAGTAGGGAAAGTGTTGGATAGCGGAGGGGTAAAAATTACTATTCCCACTCCAGTGAGTGCAACAGTAGGGAAAGTGTTGGATAGCGGAGTGGTAAAAATTACTATTCCCACTCCAGTGAGTGCAAAAGTAGGGTAAGTGTTGGATAGCGGAGGAATAAAAATGTACTATTCCAACTCCAGTGAGTGCAACAGTACGGAAAATGTTGGATAGCGGAGGGGTAACAATTACTATTCCCACTCCAGTGAGTGCAACAGTAGGGAAAGTGCTGGATAGCGGATGGGTAAAAATTACTATTCCCACTCCAGTGAGTGCAACACTAGGGAAAGTGTTGGATAGCGGAGGGGTAAAAATTACTATTCCCACTCCAGTGCGTGCAACAGCAGGGAAAGTATTGGATAGAAGAGGGGTCAAAATTACTATTCCCACTCCAGTGAGATCAACAGTAGGGAAAGTACTGGATAGCGGAGGGGTAAAAATTTGTATTCCCACTCCAGTAAGTGCAACATTAGGGAAAGTGTTGGATAGCAGAGAAACAAAAATTACTAATAACATTTAAACAATAGAATTTTTTTAAAAATCATAAAAATAAATAAACAACATTAAAAAAAATACGATTAAATATATTAAACATATAAAAAGAACACATATTATAATATAAATTACATATAACAAAAAGCTACAAATATTATATAAAATAAATTAATAAATACATTTATAAAAAATAATTATTTAAAATGAGTAAATATTAACAAACAAAAAAATTATTTAAACATAAATGTATTTATTTTATTTCCTACCCTATAACACCACACCAATAAAAACACACTCCAAAAGTCTTATTTACATTTATTTCCATAATTAACATAATTAATAATCAATTAAAAAAATATTATTAATAAAAAATAATAAACATTCATTAAATACACATGCTTTAACACTATAATATCCACAACACACACCTAAAATTAATTAAACAGTTACCATAATTAATTTCTAATTAATTAATTTAAATTAATTAACAACTAATTATTAATTCATCAATTAAAAATAAATTACTTCCCACCATTTACACCTATAAACACCGCAACACACACTTAAAACTAATTACACAATGACCATAATTAATTACTAATTAATTATTCAAAATTAATTAACGACTAGTTATTAATTCATCAATTAAAAATAAATTACTTCCCACCCTTCCCACCATTTGCACCTATAAACACCACAACACACACCTAAAACTAATTACACAATTACCATAATTAATTGCCAATTAATTAAAAATAATAAACAACAAATTATTAATTAATTCATATTAAATTACTTTACACATTTAATACTATAACATCTCAATTAAAAAAATATTAATAACAACTAAAAATAATCTATAAATTTTATATAATTAAATTACTTCCCACCCTATTCCCCTATAAACCCATGACCCGCTACGGAACTAAAAACGCAAAATTCAAATTTAAAAAAATTAATAACTACTAACATTTTAACACATATGATAAAAATACAAACAATTCTTATACAAAAAAACATACACAACATACATATAAAATATATACTAAAATACATATCATTAATAAAAAAATCAATATTTTTAACAACGATATTTTTGTAAACGATATTAAACACTCCAATATTTTAAACATCGATATTACTTACCTAAAATCGATATTCTTGACCACGATATTTTGTCTGTGTATATTTCTGACCCACAATATTTTTCCCTAGATATTTGTGCAAGTCGATATTTTTACATCGATATTCTGGGGTCGATTCCGATCTCGGCCGGTAGGGCTCCGAATCGGATTCGGCTTTACCGGATCCGATTCGGATGCCCTGTTTCCGACCGAGTCGGACGTGCGTCCGGGCGAGCGAGTACGATGCGAATGTACGCGAAATCGCCGACCGACTCGTTCGCGGGACCCAACCGCTCCGACCGACTCGCATGGACACGACTCGCACCGCGCAATGGAGACGTTCCCCGGCCGGGTAAGTACGATGCGCGCCGCGAGCAGTCCGACTGACTCGCGCCGTCCGGCTCGAAAGAGCAGTCGGAGCCGCACTTTGGGGGTCCGTGTTGGACCCCCCTGTATGCCTAGCCGCGCGAGTCGCACACAGGGGGGAGCCATGGGTCCCCCCTACCTGTGCGTGTACGGCGCGACCGGCTCGACGCGTACCCGCTATAGGGGCGCCCTTGTTCGCCTCGCACCCATTGAGTCAATGGGAGCCCGCGTACTGCGTTGTACGACCGGCTCCCATTGACTTCAATGGGAATCCGACCGAATCGAGTCCGATAGCATGCTGAGCGCATCGTACTCGTTCGGTCGGACTGCTAGGGTCCGATTCGGTCGGAAATCTCTCCGGGTCCGGCTCGGTCGGAGAGATTTCCTGCCCGAATCGGAATTGGCCCCTCTGTCTCTGCACCCTTACTGATCATAGAAATGTATTGTTTTTGAAATCAATGAGGGCTTTGTCTATGAGGCAATTGCAGTGGACTTTGTTTTTTAGTGAATTTGATTTTGTGATACAATATCAACCTGGGAAGAGACATGGAAAGGCGGATGCCTTATCAAGATTTGGATATGAGGTTGAGTAGCAGGAATTGGAACCCCCTCCTATTATAGCCACTGCATGTATTCTTGGGGTCATCAGTTCAGAAGAGGATTTCTTGCAGAGGGTGGCAGTAGCACAAGACACAGAGGCAGTTAAAACATGGGAAGAGAAACATCAAGAAACAAGAATAGAGAACCTCCTATACATTCGGGGGGGGGGTTAGTGGTTCCCACAACAGATTTACAAAGGCAGGCACTAGAATGGAGTCATGCCCATGTGCTCTCAGGTCACCCCGGATATAAAAAAAACTGTGGAACTTGTAAGACGCCACTTCTGGTGGCCTTCCCTGGCAACCAACACTAAGAATACATACAGAAATGTTACGTATGTGCACAAAGCAAAAGTTCTCATCAAGTCCCAGCTGGGCTTTTGGTTCCCATGCCTACTCCTCCTAGTCCCTGGCATTCCATCTCTATGGATTTCATAGCGGAACTACCCAGAACCACACAATGAAACACTGTGGTATGGGTGGTGGTAGACATGTTGACTAAAATGTCCCACTTTATATCTTTGAAGTCCCTTCCTACGTCTCAGGAGTTATCCTGGTTGTTCATACAGCACATCGTTAGGTTACATGGGCTCCCTTCCATGATGGTTTCTGACCGTAGGCCTCAGTTAATTTTCAATTTCTGGAAAGGGTTGGGAAAGCTCTTACACATCAATGTATGGTTTTCTTCTGGTCATCACCCACAAACCGATGAACAAACAGAGAGGGTTAATCAGTGTTTAGAGCAGTACATACAGTGTCAGTTGTTACAATCCACCTCAGATGGGGACATGATGTGGGCTGCTGAATTTTCCATTAACAACAGTATACACTCCTCTACTGACATTTCCCCTTTTTTTGTTTATATGGGTTTCATCTACGATTCCTGTTATCTCTCCCTACTACCTCTGCTTCAGCTCCTGCTGCACAGGAATTTGTCAAGCAGATTCATGAGGTACAAAAGGCCTTTAATTAATCTAGACAAAGCTAAAGCAGATTACAAGAGAAGTGCAGATCTTCATCGCCGCTCAAGTCCTGAATATGCTATTGGGGACATGGTTTGGTTGTCAACATGCCATGTTACGATCAAAGGGGCCAGAAAATTCAAACCTCATTACATAGGTCCCTACAAGATCTTAAAAATAATAAACCCTGTGGCCATGAAACTAGAACTCCCTACGACTCTGAAGATACACCCTGTCTTTCACGTGTCATTGCTGCAGCCTGTTGCACAAGGATCCGTGCTACCCATCCAGCCCAATCCTGTCACTGTGGCGGATGAACAGGGATATGAAGTAGGGGCCATTGTGGACTCCAGGTGGGTGCGGGTGCAGGGTAGACTCCAATACCTTGTACACTGGAAGGGATATGGGTCCGAGCATTGTACCTGGGAACCTGTGGGACATGTTCATGCCCCTCATTTAGTTTGTCTTTTTCACCGAAAGTATCTCTGGAAACCCAAACCGATTGGAGGCACTATTGGGGGAGTGTACTGTCATAAATGCTCCATCCCTGCCGCAGTTTGCGGCAGAGGCAGAGCCACGCCAGCATAAAATCCCTCATCTGGACGGAAGGAGCGCTTCGCGTTCCAGCTCTTGTGAGCGTACCTTAACGTCCAAGGTCACGTCTTCGTTTCCGCTTCACAGCTGCTTCCCTCTTCCCGACGCCTGACTCCTCGCTTCGGGTACTGCTTCTCGTTGCTCTCACCTCGGCTCACAGCGTCCTCGGTGGGGGCCCCGCCTGCAAAATAAAATAAGCCAACAAGAATCATTCAAAGGCGGTAACGCGCTTGCGCTTGTTTGCATATAAGGCGTCTGAGAATGGGTTACTAAAGCATATACTTATCTGAAAGGATCTCCATGGCAAAAATGGGCATCTGCATTTCTTTTGTGGCATAATTCCTGGCTGTATTATAGTCATATATCAGAATCACGAACTCCTGAATTAAAGGAAATAAGATTCATTCAGTAATTCCTGGCTGTATTAAAGTATAGCGGTCAGCATCACAAACTCCTGAATTTAAGGAGATAAGATTCATTTAGCCAGCACTTTTTTGCATATTTTTGTTGCTTCACTTCTGGCCTAACACATGAGCCGGTATTCGTTACTTTTGGGCTATGTGCTATTTTTCTATGTTACCAACACTGGTAAGCACCATTTAGTATAATCCCATTACATAAAAGAATAGTGTACCCTCAGTAATTTTTCTCTCTATTTTTATTTATGTTTGTTTAATGCAGAATTGATTGTTCACTCCTGAAACACTTCTATTGGACACTAGTGGAAGAGGGGAACAAATCAGGTAGACAATATTGATGTATATGTAGTGGTTATCTACTTCTATGTTTCACATCATTTTGAGAGTAGTCTATTGACGATACTTTACTTACAGGATCACAGAAGTCTCCAGTGACATAGCCTTGCTACCCAGGTCGTGCAGAGGTACCCTCTTCAGTTTTTCTCCTCCCCTTGTTTCCCCTCTTCCCCCTGTACACTGGTCTTACTTTGACCGTGTTGGGCGGACTATGTGGTAGTGGGAAGTTGGGACCTACTCTTCAGTCTCCTGTCTTTCGTTCCAGTGGAAACTTCAGGTGAGCCCTGATAATTATACCACGTTACCCCGGACCCCTTATTGAAAACCCCTCCGACCAAGTAAAACATGGATCAGGACAAATACAAGAAGAATTACAGTTATACTCTGTGTTGCAGAACGCAAAAGGAAGAAGTCCAACTATTCCACAGAGGAGTAGCGCATACAAAGGCCAGAAAGCGAACACAGGATTAGATGAAAACCAATGGAGCTGGCTTCCAGGTGCCCTTAATGATGTCAAGCGTAACTGACCCATGGGAAGACAAACATGTAAACCAGCAATGGAAACATTCACTGCCTCTCATGGAATATAGCCAGAGCAAAAAAAGGGCTGGAAGATGGTAGGCCTCCTCAAAGCTGGGAAACATGTGACATAATAGCCCTCCAAGAGACATGGGCATTGGAGGACATTCCCCTTGCAGGTTTCACACATTACATTAAATCTGCAGAAAAAAATGAGAAATATGGCCACCCAAAAGGGGGCCTGGCAGTCTATGTGTCCACAGCACTAAACATCAAATTGGACCACATAGCCTCTCCTGGACCCAATGTGCAATTAATTAAATTCACTTCAGGCACCTCAGATAAACCGAGAACAGTGCTGCTGATCAACACATATGCCCATCCAAAGACAAGGAAGAAAAATGCTCATAACGCCATATTAATCGCCACAATCTCGAATATAAGATGCACTCACCCCGCTTGGGATATAGTGCTGACAGGAGATTTTAATTCTAATCTAATTTACTCCCCGGATGAAGACGAGAAATTAGCAGCTGACAACATATGATGGAACGGTCATTCTCAAAATCAACTAAAGACGACCCGTCCTGACCACATAGACCAACACCTGGTAAAGGCATTGGAGTATTTGGGAATGAGAGTTATAAATGGCAGATCGACGGACGACACCCCTCCCAAACATACATATCATGGAGGGAAGACCTGATCCAGACTTGATTATACGGTAATCTCATTACCACTGATGCCTTACCTCTCCCAATTCTCCATCGAATATACAACTAGGAGTGACCACTCTTACCAACATATTCATCTTAACTTAAATTTCATTAAACATAAAGTTAATCCAGCAATAGAGGGAAGCATTTACTCAAATGATCTAAAACGTCTTAAACGGACAAATGAAACCATAGAGGAGCTCCAAAACAAATTAAAAGGTTTAATATTAGCGAGCGGGAAATAGGGTCCAAACACAATACAAGCTTGGGTAAACTTCACATCAAAATTAACTTAATTAACGTCTGGAAAACAAAAACAGGCCCCAAAAAATAAATATTAAAAAGGAATTAACAAGGGAGGTTCATATCCTGAAATGTGAATTAAAGAAAGACATCAGGAGATTAAAAACAATGGACCCGGATGAAACAGCATGGGACCCCGCATGTCAGCTGAGGTAAGAATATAAAAAGAAGTTATGGGAAGATAAAAGAAACAGAAACAATAGATTCTGGTCAGAATTATTGTATAGTGCTAGGAAAACCAACACCTTTTGAGATATAATAAATAATTTGAATAGGCCAGCGAATGCCTTAACCTCAAATGTACAAAAACACGAGTGGACCAACTTTTAAACAAAAAGATTTAGAGATAACGCATCCCCTGAACAACAATCTCGGAAGCACCGGGATGGCTTCTATCAACAAGATCTAATGGTGGCGTTAGGAAAACCAAAAAATACCACCAACGTAAAAGACGGCACTTGTAATCTAAAGGTAAAAACAGATTTGCCACTTGATTCAGCAGTAAAAATAACAAGCATCTACAGAAAAGAGGGCACTTGCAATCTAAAGATAAAAACAGATTGTCATTGTATTCAGCAGAAGAAATAACAAGCATAATACAGAAAGGCAGAGGAGATGGTGCGCCAGGGCCCAATGGCATCCCTCAAGCAATTTTTAAATACGATCCATCTTTCTGGAGTAACCATCTAACCAGACTATTCAAAGAAGTTGAGCTACTAAATCATATTCCATCTAGTTCGCAAGGCTCAATAATCACACCGATCTACAAAGGAGGAGATAGAACATGTCCATCGAACTATAGGATAATTGCCCTATTAGACGTAGAAGCAAAGTACTACGCCTCTATGCCCTTGGAAGACCTGATTGATTGGTCAGACAAGTCTAATCTGATTCCGGTCAACCAGACAGATTTTAGAAAAGGGATCCGGACGATCACAAATATTCTAACTCTCTCATTAATAGCAGACAAATGTAAGCAGAAGAAACAGCAACTGCACCTTTGTTTCATAGATCTAAAGGCAGTATTTGACAGTGTGGATCGTCACCACCTGTGGAAAAAACTGAGAGCTTGGAACATTCTTGAGAGAATTATTAAGAGGAATACTGCTATTCTACTCCCAAACATGGATAAGAATAAAGGGGCTCATTACGATGGCGGGCGGAAGCACAACCGCCGTGCTGGCGGATGCAAAAACCACCAGTTACCGCCGGCACGCAGCAGTCCACACGCCCGCCCAATTACGATGCGAAAAATAGGCCAAACACCGCCGGCAAGCCAGCAACACCGTCCGCCATCAAAGTGCGCCCGTACACGTAGCGGCGCAGCCCAACTGACACACACCGTCCGACGAAACACGTCCCGCCAGGCGTATAAATTACGATGCCGCAAACAAACGGCTCCCACGGCCAAGAGATACCGTACGACAAACCGAAGCGGTAACACGGACGCCGAGCACGGACAACGAAGAAGCGGCTCCCCGAGCATGAATCCAGCACTGCAGGCCCTCCCCATGCTCCTGCTGATGCACCACCAAGGACGCAACGTGCATCGCGGAGACGCAGGTAGGCACACACACAACAAGTGCACGCAAACAGCGCACACAGTGCAAGGGCGGAAAAAGCGGACAACCCCCACCAGCGCGTGTACACTACACATCCACCATTGCATCCACATATGACACACAGGCCAAATCGTAACATCGCGTAACACATGTGTACACACCACCTGGGACTAGGAACCAACAACCCCGTCACGGCCCCAAAGCGGCGATGACGCCGCCACACATGCGCACAACGCAGAGGCCAACCGCAGCGCCATGCATGCGTCGCACACAGACACAGGGCCACAACCAAGCAGCACACACATCAGCCCCACCCCGAACGCACATGACACGTGACAGGCCTGCCACAGACATGTCCCCAACGCCCAATTCACGGACAACACCCAACGCCACACAACCGACGCACACATGTCAGTGAAGTCACGCAACAGCAGGACACACCCCAGTGTAACAAACATGGCGTAGCACACAGCGGCGGCAACACCAACTAGGAGAAGCAGGGCCCCTTTGGGAAGAGGAACGCCAGTACCACACTGAAACACCCATACCACCCTGCACATATGAACAAGACATATAAAACGGAACACCAAAGAGCCCGGGGACCGACAACAAGTGGCCCAAGAATAACATTCACACACAAGGCCCAACGCAGAGCGGAAAGGCAGCCTGCCGCCCACAGAAGGGAGAGCAGACAGCACTGAATGACCTTCCATTCCAACTCCGAAACCACAGCCCTACGACAGAAGCCGGTGAATACAGCCATTGTCCAAGAATAGACCAACACAGGCATGCCGAGGAGACCGACCACAGGGCAGATAGCGCATATCACAGAAGCACACAACGGACGGGGAAGAAAGAAGAAAACACTCCCCATGTCGGCCACATGCAAGTTAATTGGAAGGAGTCACACATCACTGACCTTGAACTGTCTGAGAAGCATGTGGGATGAGGGCCCGTGTCCTCCAAACAAGCCAACAGAACACAAGTCCTGTCTCCCTACGACTACACAGAGCTCACAGCAACCTCGGAGCGTGCACATTGCAGACTGCACACACAGCCGGAGCACGCCACCACAACGCACCGCTGCGAAATGGCAACCGCAACACACCTACCCAACTACGCCGAACAGCTCAAGCTGTACAAAACCAACCTGTTTCATATATTGGGATGCGATCTCCTGTCCCTGCTGAACGTAAGTTACCGACTGACTTACCGCATCACATTGTTCAGCTGCGTCATGCCCGTCTTCTACTGTCGGAGGTGTCCCTACCAGCATCCCGTGGAGATATGCCTCTCCAACCCGGCATGTCTGAAGGCGGACCTGCTACCACTACTCCTCCCTCTGGACGCACACGACAGGGCCTGCTCTGCCTATGGGGGCATGGCGTATGTGGCCAACATCGCACCCGCACTGAAATGGGACCACTGTGCCTCCACACGACGGATCATCGAGAACAGCTACATCGAATGTCACCCAGCATGCCCCATCATGGTCCTCCAAGGGACAACTTACGAACAACACCTTGACAGCCACCATCCGCTACATTGGCTGGCAAACATGTACACCACCAATGACATGGAAGCCCTGCTGGACGGCATCGCATACCTGACAACCTGTAAATTCGTCGGACCACAACGCAGGTTCCCCGATTGACCTATGATGTCCAACCCCGCACCCATGCTTAGCTTCCGCACGGACTGGCCAGTCACCACCACAACAGCCATACCAAACGACCGGCAACTGTAACCACACCATCAACGACATCGCCATGACATCGGATATGACCGGGACATGCACACTGTTCCCCATCACATCCAGGAACACCGCATGCATCGTGGGAGGCAGTGGCATGGGCTCTGTGTATCGCACCCACATGGACGGAACTGCACGAACAACCAGGACACGACATGGATCCAGCGCACATGGACACACACACACCGCTCAGTGGACATGAATAGGTCGCCTGGAGTCTGTGGGTGCTGCACCCCTCCCACCCCCGCCCCGGGAATCCCATACCAGGACCTTTGCATGGACGACAAGTGCATACAACAACAACACGACCCCAGTGACTGTGACATGTCCAGTAACCACCACAGTGCAACAACAAGTGGCACGCCGCTGCATGCACGCAAGCACATGCCCTGATGTCATCTCACATGCACGCGTGCATGAGGAACAACCGCAGCAAACCTGTCACATGGAACTGAGATGGACTGTGCCCATGATGCCAAGCGGTCTGGTAGGCTACATGTATACCGTCTGTGTCAAAGTCCGCAGCTCCGCAGCTATACGTAAATGTACATTAGCACAGCCTTGGCCAAGCAGATGTCACTCTGAAGCCCACATCCCACATGCAACAGCCAATCACATGTAACCCCACACCCTATCCCATTTGCAATCATGCTCAGTATATCCTCAACATGTATTCCGCTGCCAGTAGTGTCCACTATACTGCATCACAGAGCACAGAAGACTCAATATAATGTTTGAAACCAAAACTGTCTCCGCTGACTCATTTCACAAGTACGAATGAGAGAGGATGAGAGTATGTGAAGTACACGGCAGTCGTGACATGACCATGTAGTCCACTGGTATTGGATGTCAACGCAAATGAGTAGCACAACTGTGGAAGACACACATGTGTCGTGTGAAGTCGTATGGACGCAGTGCTCAGGTGGGTGGATGTGACGGGTAGATGCGCACATGCCAAGTTGGAGCACGCCGTGTTGGGAGGGGTCATGAACAGTACACCACCGCTTCCCTGGGCATTGTGAGAGGACACCTGTCGGGGGAGTGAACACGTGTGTGCACAGCAGCCGGGCACACGTACAAAGCGGTACCAGGCGCACCTCAGCCCACCCTCTGTGGACAAGCTGGATCCTGTTGTGCGCCCGCCATGCCCCTTGACAAGGCACACACAGCCCCAGTCGACCAGGTGTAACCCCAACATAGTCAATCCGCACAGGCGATACAGGGCACGGGATGGCAGTGGAGCATGGTGTGTGAGAGGTCTCCTCGCGCTCCTCCTGGTCATATCACGCAGGCAATAGAACCTCAACGTCTAGCATGGCACAAGTCAAATGGAAGTGTAGGGGGGACGCACCACAGCACGAGCAGCACTGACGTCACGGGAGGTGGCTCGCACCATCCCATCCATTGCCCATCATACCAACCACGCCACATGCCATTGCGACTAAGTGCAAGCGCGTGCGCCACCACCCCGAGCCCTCCCCAGAGAGGCCAAAGAGTGAATGTGTGGGCCATCAGCCACAGACGGACGCGGCCTGGCCGCAAGGGCAGCCACAGCCACTGGGTGTCGCAGGTGGCGGATCCGGGAAGGCGAAGACTGTGATGCATAGTCCATGCAGGCCGGGTCTCCATTTGGGGCACCACGCAGGTGGACGGCGTCCCGCCACACATCATACCCTGAGACAGCCCACTCGTGCAACTGGACCCACACATACACTCCTTGCCCTCTCTGGTGCGAGCTTGGGGCTGCCTGTGCAAGCGCTAGCCTCGCAGGTGAGCATGCATATTGGGGGAGCGAGGGGAGGACATGAGGGCTGGGGCGAAGATGACTGTATCACTGTCAGTTAGTACAAGGGATGACCCAGATGTGGAAAGGAAGAGACGTGTCCCGTGTGTACTGCAACTAGTCGCCAATCCAACTACCCCCCATGTCCAGAATGTAAGCCCGCACCTAGGCCCGCCCATCCGCCACATCGAACATACCACCAGCACGACAACCTTCCCATTCGAAACACTGACTGGGGGTGGCGACCAGTGAACAATCATGTGTAGCCTACCCACGCGTACATGTGGGCCCTCCATGATCCATGTCACCTGCGGCAAAGTCATGACATGCGCAATGAGGGAAGTGAGGAGAGCTGTCCGCCCCACGCGCAGAAGGTGCATCAGCTCCACAGACCCAGCAGCGAGTCCAGCAGGGGTCACATGTGCAGGGGCAGCTGTGCCTGGTGTGAAGGCACATGCATATAGACAGCACATCGACCAATGTGTAGTCTGCCCACATCTACAGTCCATCATCATGCGGACATAGGAATTTAACACAGGGCAACACATCTTAGTTGGTGCACCCACCGTGACCAACAATGCGCAATCATCGACGTACCCGCCCTGTGCATGGCCCCCACCCAACGGAGGCACATCCAGTGCCACCATCCCACACACACAAGCCTTCCACGGAACATGCTGTGTCCAATGGTCAGTACAGAGTCAGCGCCCATCTGGTGGATCCTGAACAGGAGACACATGCACACACATGCCAGCTCCCACTATGTACGTCTGCCACCTGGCACGTGCAATGTAACCTCTCACCTGTGACGTGTGACTGCAAGCACACAGCCGTCTTGGCATGGGGCTGTCAATGTGGACACCTGTCAATGTTTCGGGAGGTGTGATCCGTACAGTGCTGTACATAGGGTGCAGTGCTGACACCTACTACGGTCTCATATCCCCTCGTGCCACAGGTCCCACTTGTTTTGGCCGCTCAGCCTGTGCCACATCGTCGTCGTCGTGTGCCATACTCATCCAGCCGCGGAAGCAGTTCCATGCTCAGCAGACATTCATGTTGCCGTGTCGTTGCCGCTTGACGGATATGCAGTCAGTCCCCATCAGCACGCCCCGCAAGTCATTGGGGCCTAGATCCCCATGTGCATGCACATGGCAGTGGTTTGTATCACTAGCCATTGCCATGGTTGGGAGACCTGTGTAAGTGTATTGTGGCCGTGCCGTCCCAGCTTGACAGCTGGGCTGTGGCTCATGTGCTTGCTCAGTCATGTCAGTGATGTGTATGTGAAATTGCTATGTGTTGTGTTGCTTTGACATGTGTCCTCTGCCATTGTCCCTAGGCGGAGACCGAACATTGACCGCCCATACCAATTGCTGGCGGACATGGACGATACAGAGGTTATTAGGAAGTTTCGGCTGGACAGGCCAACCCTGCATCGACTGTGTGCCATGTTAGAACCCCATCTCCGTCCCCGCAGGGTGTATCCGACTGCTGTCACCCCCACGGCTAAGGTGATGGCCGCCATGCATTTCTTCGCCACTGGGTCATTCCAGCACACAGTGGGCATTGGAGGAGGGATGTCCCAGCCCATGTTCAGCAAGGTGCTGAGGGATGTACTGGCAGCCATGATGCTGTGCCGAAACAGGTACATCCGCTTCCCCAGGGCTCGTGAATTGGCGGCAGTGAAGGGTGCATTCTATGCCCTTGGCAGAATCCCACACGTTGTTGGAGCCATTGACTGCACACATGTCGGCCTTGTTCCACCACAGGCCACTGAGCACCTGTACCGCAACAGGAAGCACACGCACTCCCTGAATGTGCAAGTGGTGTGCCTTGCGGACATGGTGATCACCCACGTGTGTGCAAAGTTCCCAGGCTCGGCCCATGACGCACACATAATGCGCAACAGCATCTTGCCACGACTGATGTCCAATATGCAACAGGATCGTGGCTGTATTGTCGGTGAGTATGTGGAGTGGTGTAGCGTGCTGGTTGTGCGATGCTGTCCCCTGTCCACTTGGAATAGCAACGGTTCTCTGTGTCCCTCACACCCAGGTGACTCTGCGTACCCGAATGGGGCATGGCTGCTCAGTCCATTGAGGAATCCTCGCACCCCAGCAGACGATCGCTACAATGAGGCACATGGGAGGACCAGACGTGTGGTCGAGCGTACCTTTGGCCTCCTCAAGTCCAGGTTCAGGTGCCTGGACCGCACCGGGGGTGCGCTGGCGTACTCCCACAGAAGGTGTGCCGGATAGTGGTGGCGTGCTGCATGCTGCACAATCTGGCCATTCGGAAGCAGATCCCCCTCATCGTGGATGACGGAGATCAACCAGGGCCCCAGCCTGCAGACCAGGACAGCTCGAGTGAGGAGGACAGCGGAGAGGAGGAAGCTGGTAATGTGCGGCAGCAGCTCATCGCCCGCTACTTCACTTGACGGTGAGTGTCCATGTACGACGGCTGATGTGGCTGTATCTGTGCAGGTGTGTGTGTGCTGTGTCAGGGTGGCCGTTTGTTCACTGCGTGCTGTGTGTCAACGCTCCATGGCCAGGGTAGTATGCCACTGTTGGTGGCTGTGGCATTGTGCCCTATTGCTCTGTGCGATGTGTGTACATTGCTTGTAGTTGTTGACATGTACTGTGTGATGGGTGTGTGACACACTCATTGAATGTGCTCCTGTTCTGTCTCCCACCCCTAGGTCCCTACAGGTCCTCCGGATTCCATTGCCATGCCACGCATCAGGTGCCTTTCCGCCCAAGGTGGCCGTTGTATTCCGTACAAATAAAACACAGGGCACAAACAGCAGTTAGTGTAAGAGGTGCATTTATTTCAAACTGTGACATGTGATTGTGTGTAAGGTGATGACAAAAGTGGTGCGTGCAGTGACACTGAGCTGTCGGTCATGGCTGCGTGATGCTCAGGGTGTACCCACTGGTTCTATGTCCATAGTCCAACACACACATGCCATCCAGATGGCTGTGTGGAGTGGGATCGTAGTCCAAGTCAATGCAGTGGGTGGTCAAGGAAGGCTGGCTGGCTGCCTCACTTGCGTTTGGAGCGTGCGAAGTCCTCCCGGGAGATCGGTTTCCACTTCGGACGGCCCCTTCCACGTTTGCGAGGGGGTGCCTGCTTGCGACATGCTGGTGGTTGAGGTGTGCTCACTGGCTGTGGACGCAGGGGAACTGGACACTGCTGCTCGACCCTGCGCCCCGGCAGGTGGTGGCGGAGGGGAGCTGCTGTCCCTGGCTGTGACCTCACCGCCACCACCAGCTGGCCCATGAGGTCCACGAGTTGGCCCATACGGGCGTCCATGGACCTCAGCACCCCCAGCACCTCACGCGTGTCTGTAGCTGACCTGGCCCATTGTCCTTGGGCCTCTTCATAGGCCCCAAGGACTCTGGCCATTTGAGGCAGGGCATGGCTCCCAGGGGAGGCTGGCGTTTCCCTGACCCTGCTCCTCCTACCAGTCCTGCTGCCACCGGCCTGCCCACTAGCCACATTGCTCACCACGGTCCTCGCTGTGGCTCCCAGGGTGGATCCAGTCGGCCGGGCCACCACCTGCGCTGGGGCTGGTGCCAGCGAAGACGTGGTGGTGGTGGCGGCGGTGGTGGTCGGTGCGGCGATGGTGGCGGTTGCGGCAGTGGTAGTGGCCGCAATGACCGTGGGTGTGGCCGCAACGACAGTGGCAGCAGGGGGCTGGGAATGTTCAGCAGCCCTGGATGATGGGTTGGTGGGTAGGAGGGGTCCTGGGGAGCGGCTGGGCCCTGCCACACCAGATGGGCCTGCTTGGTGGTCCGTGTCCGAAGAGGAGGACAGATCCTCCACATCCGTGTGTCCTCGTTGGGGGCTTGTAGGCTGGCTGTGCTGGCTGCTGGCTCCATCCCCAGCATCCAGCAGTTCGTCACCTGTGGAGAGAATGAGATTTGTTATTGTGTTGCACCTGGCGAAGTATGTATTTGTCGTCTGACATTAACAGTTCGTGCAATCTCGTACATGGGTTTCCCGGAGGCGTGTGTGTGGCTGTAGCATTTGTAGTTGTGTGTGCTTGGCAATGGGACTGTGTGCTGTGCACATGTGGCATGGGACGGATTGGCCATGCCGATGGGTGTGTTGCTGTGCCCCTACTTATTGTGACTCTGGTGTATGCGGGCTCCTGGCCCATCCTGGGTCTGGTTTGTACTTTGCTTTTGGTGTTCAGATGGGACGCTTAGGAACGCATATGGCAACATGGGGGCCATGCCCCAGATTCGCATTTGGGAGGGAATATGCTTTTGGGGTTCAAATGGAACGCTTAGGAACGCATATGGCAACATGGGGGCCATGCCCCAGATTCGCATTTGGGAGGGAATATGCTTTTGGGGTTCAAATGGAACGCTTAGGAACGCATATGGCAACATGGGGGCCATGCCCCAGATTCGCATTTGGGAGGGAATATGCTTTTGGGGTTCAAATGGAACGCTTAGGAACGCATATGGCAACATGGGGGCCATGCCCCAGATTCGCATTTGGGAGGGAATATGCTTTTGGGGTTCAAATGGAACGCTTAGGAACGCATATGGCAACATGGGGGCCATGCCCCAGATTCGCATTTGGGAGGGGATATGCTTTTGGGGTACATGCTGTGAGCCATGGGTGCCGAACGTGACATGTGTTGTGGCAGCATGACAGTGCATGGTTTGAGGTGTGTGCATGCTTGACATGGCCTGCATATTTGCTGTCTGTTGTGATTACTGGACATGGCATTGGACGCATCGTTATGAGTGAGTGATGGTTGTGTGCCAGCCAACGTATTGCAGTTGTCCCATCTCCTTGGTGTGCGTGCTGCCCTGTGCCATGTGCATCACTGCAGTGCTCGGGGGGTGTGGCCCATGTTGTGTGTTGTTGCTCACAGTGTGTCGTGCGCTTCATTGACTTCTGGCACATGGTTGGTCATGGGCATGTATCTTAGCGTGACTGCTGTATGTGTGGCAGCTGTGCGGATGACATGCCTTTCATGAGACTGGGGCTGACGGATGGGATGGATGGTATGTTGTATGTGCATGGTGTGTCTGTGTGTTTGATGGGTTCAGTGGTGTTCGTGTGCATTTATGTTGTTCCGCTCTGTTGCGTCTAGTGTTGTTTGTCTTACATAGGCGTAGTTGTGGGGTGTGTGGTTGACAGGCAGTAGGGGCTACATGGACAGGACTTCAATGGTGTTTCGGTTGTGTGTGATGAGTTGCACAGTGGCTGCCGTGTGGTACTATATTCAGTGTGGCTTGTGCATGCAGACGTGGCTCCTTGGGTGTTGCTATGTCTGTGATGGGTCATGTGGGGTGTGAGTCTGTTGTTCATGTCCGTGTGCACATTGTTCACTTGTTCGTGACGGTGGGCGGTGCTGCGTGTTCGTCTGCTACGTGACATGTCCCATGTGTTGGTCGTGTTCCGGTCCTCATGCCTCCAGTAATCCAGCCCTGTCCAGTTTCCCACCTGCAAGTTGTTCGTGCGTGCACTGTACTGGATGCCACATGGCTCTAAGCGGGGGTGCTCCATGTTGCAGGTCTGTGGGGGTGGGGGGTGTTGTGGGTCGTGGGGGTGGCTGGACACCCACTGACACCGATTGCTGTGGACCGTGATGTCTGCCTTTCGGCTGTCGTTGTGCACTGCGGTGGCTGACACGTGGCTGTGGGGTGTGGGGGATGCTCCTCCTTGCTGTGCTGTGGGACTAGGGGCCTGGTGTGTGTTGTACTTGGGCTGTCCACCGTCCCACCCACTGCACTTTGTGTTCCTGCCACTTACCTGTTACTTGTCGGTTAGTGCAACTGTGGCGGACACATGGGTGTGGTGGGTGCTCGTTGTGGCGCTTCTGGCATATTTTGGGACCTGTTGGTGGTTACGTGGCTGGCTGAGTGTACACATGTCCCCACGTATCTTACAGTTGTTCGGTTTGGGCTGTGTGTGGTGGTGTCTGTTGCATGTGTGTGTGATGTGTTGTGTATTGTGTGCTGGACATGGGGGTGTTTGTCCCTGGGAGCTGTGGCATGGTGGTAGTGCATGTGAGTACATAGCGGTGTGCTGGTATACATTAGTTTGTACTTACCAGCCTCCACTCCCCTGCTAATCCGGCGAGGATCTCCGGATGTATTATGACTCGCACCTTCTCCTCCCACGCTTTGAAGGTCTTGAAGAGCGCGGGATTCCCTCCGCCAGTGACGGCAGCCAGCTCTCTGTTTTTGCCCTCCTTCTTCTTGACCAGGCTCTTGACGTCATTCCAACGTTTCTCCTCTGTTCCTGGGCAGGGTCCCGACTGCATTGACCTGGTCTACGATCCGGTTCCACATTCTGTTTCTGGTGGCTAGTGGTGTGTGCTGGACCATGTTCCCATAGATTTGTGGGTGCACCTTGATGATCTCGTCGACCATGACCGTCAGCTGAATGGGCGTGAACTTGGGCATTCTTTGTGGTGCCATGGTGTTTGTGGTGCTGGTGCGGTGTGTGTTGTGTAATGTGCAGGGGGTTTGTGGTGCAGGTGTTTGGTGGTGGTGGTGGTGGTGGTGGTTGTGATGTGTGCGTTTCTGTGGTGTGCTGCTGTCCTTGCTGTGTCACTGTGTCCTCTCCTCTCCTCTCTGGTTTGCAATGTTGCAAGGGGTTGTGGTCTGTGGGAGTGCTGCTTTTGTACTTACCTATGTGGGTGTGTCCTCATGGTCTGTTGTTTTCAGGTGTGTTGTGTCTGGGGTTCTGGCCTTTGTAGTTTTTGTTTGTCCGGGGGGTGTTTTCGGGATGTGTACTGTGCTTGTGTATTTGTGCGTGCCTTGCTGTGTGGACTTGTTGGCCATGTTGTGTGCTATTGGTTTTGTGAGCGGATGGTTTCTGTGCAGGGACGTGGGCGCCATGGCTTCTGCCGTGTCGATTCTCATCGGCGTTGTTTGCGCTGGCGGGCGGTATATTTGTAGTTTTCCCGCGCTCATGGCGGTGCGATCGTAATTTCACGTGCGGTGTGTCGGCCGTGAGGGCGGGCGGTTTTGTGTTGTCGTGCGTATTTCCGTCCGTGGCGGGCGGTTTGACTCCGACTCGGACGATGGCGGGCGGTTTCTTGTGTGATTTTTCCGCCGATGGCGTTTTCGGTTTGTGTAATCGTAATGGCGTGGTCGGTGTTCAGACGGTGTGTGCGGGCGGATTTTTGCCGCTTCCATGCCTGGCGGATTTTTTTACGCCGGGTATCGTAATGGGCCCCAAAGTTAGGCGATGGCTCCAGATTATCAAGAAAGCTGAAAACAAACAAAGGCTTAAAACAAGGATGCGTTTTGGCTCCGCACATTTTTAATCTATTCATGTCTGACCTGGCACAACGGCTTGATAAGATCAATTCTCATCCACCGCAATTGGGAAAGTTATCATTATCGCATATTTCTTATGCGGACGATGTGGTGTTAATGAGCCTAACAAATATTGGTCTCTGAAGGTCTCTTACGGAAATGATGGAATATATAACTACTAACAAATTAGAAATTAACACATCAAAAAGTAAAACAATGCTCATCAGCAATTACCGAAGCACCAAGCAGAACATATGGCTCGATGGTGATCCGTTAGAGGAAGCAACCAGTTATAAATACGTGGGGTTTTACATGGATAATAGACTAAACCACCAAGAGCAGAAAATGTGTATGCCACATGGAGCTAGTGCACTAACGTTCGCCTTTAGGACCCTGGCAAAAAAACTGAAGGGCCCGTCATACAAACCATTCCTTGCCATGATTTTGGCTAAAATGCTTCCAACAATAATTTATGCCAGTATTGCTCTACACGGCAAAGACTCCGACCTTCTGAATAAATTGCTAGTCACAACCTATAAAAAGGTATTTCAGATACATCAGTCACCCTCACCAGCCCAGGTTCGACTTAAATATGGACTCACAAATGAAATAATAGGGAGAATGTACACCACAGTAAAGCTTTGGTATCGTCTGAAACAGAATACAGCTGGCTCCCTACTCAATAACGCCCTTTGGACAGAACTTGAAAATGACAAAAAATCAGCATATAATCAATATCTTCAAAAGGCATTAACAACTACTTGCACATCCGAGCTATGGAACAATAATCTTCCTTATTCAACCTTTAAACAAGTAATAAACAAAACAGCAAAATTCCACTCCTTGTTACTTGATAAAATTATCTTCAGAATGAGATTGCATGCCTGGATGGTGATTAAAAACTATAAGACCCTTGCACCAGTGCCTTATTTAAGTATTACATTTTTGGATTATCGAAAAAGACAGCTGATGGCCTTACACTTTGAAAAATGACCATTGATTGCGGACCAGCCAAGCTGGGTTCACAAAGGGCCTACAACATGCCGACTCTGCAGCAGCAATAAAGAGGATTTTATTCACCTAATCTGGATATGCCCTAAACTTTATTAAGAAAAGCTCTAAATATCAAAGGAATAAGGACATGCAGAGCAGCCATAATAACAGGATTAGATCTATCAGATCCTCGAATGAACTGCAAACTGATAACATTTCTCGATCTTCATGATCAGGCTTTGAAAGCTGAAACTTTAACTATACTATAGAATGGGAAATTATGAATTATTAAGAAATTGTATATTACAGGTTATGCAAGCGGATAAAATCTCTCAACCTTAGGACCAGGCTTTGAAAATGGAAACCCTAACAATACTGTAGAATATGGAAATGTTATGATTTATTAAGAATTTTAATGTACAGGTTATGAACCTCACTAGAGGTACATGAATATCGTTGATCATAACAACCGAGAATGCAAAGCCATAATGAGAAATGCTTTTTTTAAATTATGAAGACATTTTACTGTTTTCTTTTATCCATGCGAAATAGTGTTAAGGTTTTAATTAACTAAACAATAAACATTTATTATCATTATCATTATTAGATAGTGAAGAAGAATCATTATAGACACCAACCCAGGAGGTACACTAAAATGACTACAATTGCTACAATCAAAGACAGCATTTCACGGCATAATAAATGTTCATTTTTGACTAATTAATGTTCCTGCCTGTAAAAAATAAAAAAGCAAACTAACAATACAAAGGTATGCATGCACCGATAACAAAGGAAGAAAAGCCATAGAATGAAATAAAATTTAAAAAAAGCCTTTTCACCTCAAATAAGTAGGACATTTGCTGGGAGACACATAAACCTATGAATCATTGACATCTTTCGATATCTACTTATATTTGGGGTTATTTCAAGAGAACTTGCCCCTTAAACATTTTGAGAGCAAAGTCATTTTCACAGTCCAACAGTCTGCCATTGGGGACTTGACAGATTTCCAATTTTTTAAAATCATGTTTCGTGCTAAATATAATTTCGACACAACAATAACCTCTTAGCAGTATATACTCTGGAATAGGTTAGAAAAAAAGTAAAACGGGAGATAACATGTGCAACCTAATGCATAATCAGTTACAAGGTAAACCATGTATACAATGTTTAACCAGAAGCTTCAAACTCTCTGGCAGTTCTAAAGACTTGACTCAACAATTGCACTAACTTTTGCAAGCCCATCATAGACAGGTGTCACAGGGTCAGGTATCTGTATTTTCACTGGAGTCCAGTGAAGGGCAATTTTTGTTGCATATCGTCCAGATTTAGATCTGGTTGAACATGCATGAGAAGACTGCAGAGAGATGACCACAGGAAATTAGACTGTACTGGCCAAATCAGATTACCAAGTCTCCACTGTTTTTGGCATATAATCCACAGGTCCTCAGGCCACATAGCCTGGAAAAAAGGTAAAGAACCACAGATGAAGACAATCAATAATTTTAGAAAACAAGATGCATTTGTAGTTAAAATAGCATCTGAACCACCATATCCAAAATCAAAATAGACTTTAGCTTTTAATGTCTCCGTTTTTCATTACCCTTCAATCACAACAAATGTTAGCAACTGCATGAGTTTCTATTAGTTTTTATGTACCGTGACTTTGCTTTTCCCTTGCTCTGGTAGCCCTGACAGCTTATACTGCAACCTGGTCACTCTTTCCTACCATACTTTGTCCCTTGTCTAATCGGCCCAGCTTCCTGTGGAGCTGCTCCTGGCGAGCCTTCATTTCTGTCACTGTCTACTGGATAGCCCTCATATCTGCAATTGAAGCTGCTGCCAATGATGGCAACTCATCCAACCGTTTAATTGTACCCACCCTCTTTCATTCCTCCATTCTAGCTCTTCTTGCCATTTCACCATTTCCACATTCCCCCACCTTTTCCCCTTGCCAACCTCAATCTCCCTCCCACCGCCTTAGCCATGTATCCTCATGTAAACCTCTGTTGTTCCTGTGCTCTCCTGGCTTCTCAGTGAGACCCCCTTTGACAATGCATCCTTACCTCCCCCTAGGCCTTATGTTGCCAACCAACCCAACCCCCTCCAGCAGAGAGGTCCATTACCCTTTTTACATTCTACCCCGTCCTGGGGATCAAGTGGCAGTCCCCACAGAAATATTCAGGGGGATATGTGCAAGGAAATGGAGGAGAGAGGCGTTAGCCTTAATGCCTCTCTCCTCCACTTCTGAAACGCAGGGCTGCACCATATTTACAAGAATGTGGTGCAGCCTTGCGTTTCCCCTTGCGATGGCGCTGAGTTTAGCAACTTAGCCCCAACGCAGGCACCCTTGCACCAGAGTGCAAGGGTGTCTGCGTGGGGGGAGGATTGTTTATGTGTAGGAAGGTGTCCCTTCCTGCACATAAACAATACTAGAAATGCCATTCTGTCACTTTCATGCATGCTGCTTCACGCAGCACACATGAAAGTGACAAAATGGCATTTTTTTAAAATGTTTATTTATGTACTGGAAGGGACACCTTCCTGTACATTAACAAACAATGGCATTTTGCTTTTTCCATGTGTGCTGCACAAGGCATCACACATGGAAAAAGCAAAAACGATGAGAAATACTGCATTTCGCCTCGTTTCACTTTCTTAAGACCAGTTTTCACCTGGTCTTAATTTTGGTGCTGCCTCCCGTGTACGCCACCCTTGTACATAGGGGGCAGCGTCAAAATGAATGGGTGTTGCGGTGGAACGCCCACCGCAACACCCACTGCCCACCCCTTTCACGCTAATCATAGCATGAAAGGGGGCCTTATGTACAAGGCAGCATTAAGCCACGTTAAGTGGCTTAACGCTGCCTTGTACATAAGGCGCACCCTATCGCCACCACAACATCACTATAGGTGACGTTGTGGTGGCGATAGGGGCTTGTACATATGCCCCTCAGTTTCTCTGTCCATGCACCTAAGAAGCGCCTCCTCTCTGCTCTACAGGCCTTTGAGACTGTTTTAAGAGATTCCACCTGTATTCCCACATAAACCTATTAAATATCCAGAGGGGTTTGTGTGGCAAACCTCTCCGCTTTAAAGCCGCTGAGTGAGTTCCCCGTCTCCCTCCTCCTGTCTATGTTACCACGCTCTCACCCTTTGCTTCTGGTGGCACACCGGGCATCTAAAACTTCGCCCCTTCCCCCATGGGCTCTTCATATGCCGCTGGCAGCGCGCTGATGTCACAGTGCCCATCACAACGTCTGAAGGCGAGCCTATGACCTCCCGTGTCTGGTGGGAAGTGTGTCACCCTGGTCCACGCGCTCTGCTCCAAATCGCCCCGTACTAAATACCTGCAGCCAGGGGTGATGAGGTGGCGGGGACTAATGCTCGGGAAATCGCCAGCAAGAATTCAGAACCCTGTGCTTACTGTATAAATATTAAAAGGTAGTCGGGTAGCATCTGGATTTTGGAGTAATGTTCTGATGTTTTGTACCAGGTAATGGGAAAAATAAATGAAGCATCCTCTAATCAACTGATTAGAGTTTGATGGACTAAGCCCATCTTACATGTTGCTTTGCACAACCGGTCCCTCTCACTCAAAAGAGCAGTCTTGTGCCACACGAGGGTTATGCTCGACAGCATGCAATGAAGAAAGGCAGCCTAATGTATGCAACTTCTCCCTGTTAACAAAAAGGTCAAATAAAATATGACTTGTAAAAGTATTATACATTGTTTTATTAGACTGCTTGGCAAACTGTTACTCTCTCTCCCGGTGCCCGTCCCCACAGCTGGAATCAAAGTAGCGGTTTCTGAACATAAAATTGATTTAAATAAGACTGCCTGTATATGGTAATCTTCAATACAGAAATATAAATTTGCTGCTGTTTACATTTGCGTTCTCTGTACTCTGTCTGGGAGCGTTTCTATAAATTTAAACTGAGGGAATACTGTATGTTAATTGAAATATTAAATCAATTTTACTGCAGTGACTGAGAATATAATGTCTTCTGCATTATATTATTGCATTTCTTTGAGATCAAGCATGTGTTAAAAAAGTGACTGCTCCAGAAAGTTAGGAAGAATGAGTTTTGCAAGGTATCATGCCAGGACAGGCGCAGTACAGTATAAATTGCTCTTACTTATGTTGAAATGTAGGCGGTGGTAAATTCACAAATCAAATAGTAAGTGGACTTGTGAGGGTCTAGCGCAGGGTTGTTCAATGCTGGCCCGTCGTGGTCCAACCCAGGCTTGAATTTCAGAACAGCCACATGAAATAGCTTTGCATGCAAAGAATGAAAATTAGAGTCATTTAAATTGTGGTTATCTAGCAAAATCTGGCTTGACTCTCCCCTCCACATCGCACAGACCAATTGGAAAAAACATTGGGCCTCATTTATGAAAAGTGACGCATCACTGCGTGAAAACAGCGATGCGTCACTTTTCATTGCGCGCTCCTTGCGACATGATGGATGCGTCATATTTACTGTATGACGCATCATGTCGCAAGGAATGACAGATACGTCAGTTTTACTGACATATCTGTCGGCGCAAAAATTACGCATTGCTGAAGTTGTGTCGGAAGCGTGACGCAACTCCAGCAATGCAGGGGGAGGGCTATGGATATAGCACTGCATCACCCTTATGTCTGCCATGAGGCAGTCGTAAGGTTTTGACGCATTTGCGTCCTAGAAGTGGCGCAGTGAAATCTCATAGATTTCACTGCGTCACTTCTACAAGGCTTACTTGCGTGGGAACGCCCCCCCTGCATACATTATACCTGATGCAGGTATAATGTGGCGCAGGGGTTTACATAGTGACACATCTGCTTAGATGCGTCACTTTGCAAATAGGGCACCACAAGGAGCATGTTTTATGCTGCAGATGCGTCACAAAATTGACGCAACGGCAGCGTAAAACTGTCGCAAGGCCTCATAAATAAGGCCCCCTGTGTACACGAAGGCAGCTCTACTTAATGTTGGGTGTACCTATTCAACCTGCTTCACAAAGAGGCTTCTTGCCAGCCCACAGCCCCATGAAGAAATCATTCGACCACGGCAGTATCACTGGTCAGGCTGGAGCCATGAAAATTCCTGAACATTACCATCTTAGGCTTGGTTGGTTTGTAGGTCATACTTCTACCTTACTCCAGACTCTCAGCATCAAGTCCTTCAATGATAGCAGAAGTCAACAATAATGGGGTAACCCTGTGTCCCTCAGAACCTGGGTAAGTATATGTATAGCAACAATGGTTCTGTCGGGAATACACTATTCCTTTGCAAACACGAAATATGTCATACAAACATCTCTTTTATGTACAATAATTTGAGTCGTGCCTTGAATGCACAACATGGAAACAATGGGACACACGACAAGAAAACAAGGATAAGTTGCTTGCAATCGATGATATTTATATGAATTCCAGCATTCATATACATTTACAATTTAGTCAATCAGGGCTGTAAAAACAGTGTGCATGGTGACATTTGGGTGCTCAGTGATAGACGTGCAGTGCATATATAGTGAAAATATGTACAATATATACAGGGAATGAAGGATGAATGAATGTGGTCAGAGCTACAGAGACGCAATGACTCTGGTGGATAGGCAGTTATTTATTGATTCTAAGCCAGAGTCTTGGTGTGTCTGGACCATGTGGAATCGTCGACGTTTCGACCCTAACAACGCATTGTTCAGTTGTCAAACGGGTCTTCATCAGGACATGAACAGGAAACAGCCTAAGGGTAAGGGGGGGGGTGTCAGTGTGTGTTCCATTGAAAGCAATAAAATAACCATTGAGTAGGGGCTACAGTAGAAGGAGACTCACCCACTCTAGGTTGCGGAGGCGTCCTTCAAAATTTAGGGCAGCCTGGGTGTCTATCAATGATGAACACTCTCATCGGGTGATGTGGTGTCGTCTGGAGAGGTCTAAAGTGGTAATTCAGCAAGGAAATATCATCTTGAGACGTCTACAATGGTAAAGGAGTGATTCAGTGATGAAACAAAAGGGGAGGGAGAGGAAGAAGAAGGGGGAAAGGGGGGGGAGAGGAAAACCCGGAAAAGAAGAAAAGAAAAAGAAAGGAAAAGGGAGAGGGGAGAGGGGAAGGGGGAAGAGGGGAAGAGAGAGAGAAAACACCAGAAAAGAAAAAGAAAAGGTAGGGGAAGGAGAGAAGAGAAAAGGAAAGGAAAGAAAAGAAAAAGAAGAGGAGAGGAGAAAAAGGAAAGGGAAAAAGAGGGAAAGAAAGGGTTTTAAGAAGAAACTTCCACTTTAGACCTCTCCAGACGACACCACATCGCCCGATGAGAGTGTTCATCATTGATAGACACCCAGGCTGCCCTAAATTTTGAAGGACGCCTCCGCAACCTAGAGTGGGTGAGTCTCCTTCTACTGTAGCCCCTACTCAATGGTTATTTTATTGCTTTCAATGGAACACACACTGACACACCCCCTTACCCTTAGGCTGTTTCCTGTTCATGTCCTGATGAAGACCCGTTTGACAACTGAACAATGCGTTGTTAGGGTCGAAACGTCGACGATTCCACATGGTCCAGACACACCAAGACTCTGGCTTAGAATCAATAAATAACTGCCTATCCACCAGAGTCATTGCGTCTCTGTGGCTCTGACCACATTCATTCATCCTTCATTCCCTGTATATATTGTACATATTTTCACTATATATGCACTGCACGTCTATCACTGAGCACCCAAATGTCACCATGCACACTGTTTTTACAGCCCTGATTGACTAAATTGTAAATGTATATGAAAGCTGGAATTCATATCAATATCATCGATTGCAAGCAACTTATCCTTGTTTTCTTGTCGTGTGTCCCATTGTTTCCATGTTGTGCATTCAAGGCACAACTCAAATTATTGTACATAAAAGAGATGTTTGTATGACATATTTCGTGTTCACAAAGGAATAGTGTATTCCCGACAGAACCATTGTTGCTATACATATACTTCAATGATAGCAGGCACAGCATAAAAGGGTTTCACAGTAGAGTTTACGTTCTCCACTGTCTATCCTTCCTGCATCACTGCAGCACCGGAATAGGAAACACCCAGACACCTGATAGCTCAAGAGTGTGGTATGGAAATACTTCAGTCAATCTTAACCACTGGAAATTACTCTGAGTGCATTGCATTCTATCATTTTTATCTTGCCATTATAAAGAGAGACTACCAATATTCAAATTAGTCTTAGTCCACCAAATAAAAATGAGATTACTCAGTTGTGTTTCAGGCTTGTTGTGCTTCTTCAGTGATGTGAAGTTTGAGTATGTGTGGCACAGCGATCCCAGGGATTGTATCGAGTATTTCCACGCTTACTAGAGTGACAGTTACACAGCACAAAAGTGTTGGATGGAAATGCTTGTGCTGTTTTCTTTTTTGCTTATCTGCACTCTGTTACAGTGAGGGACCATTCATATGGAGAAGAATCTTGGCCTAGAACCAAAGGAACAGTCTGACTCGAACAGCTAGGCCAAAGTTCCTCAGAACCATAGCATATTCACTCCCAGATATGTTTCAGGATTGTTGAACGTCTTGTGAGGTGCAGTTTGAGTTCCTGTGATTCAGAGCTTTCAACTCACTTCTGGCTAGACAAAGTCTACTCGGGGTGACTCACTCAAGCAGCACAAAAGGGATGAATGAAAATGCTTGAATCCATCTTTGCCTTTGTTAAGTACTCTAGGTATATTCCATCCAGTTGTAAACGATCTATGGTAAGGTTAATCCAGGCATCCAATCCATTACTTTTTGTTCTTCTCAATAGGTGACATAGATGACACCAAAAGAGATATAGCATAAGCTCTGTGCTGCTGAAGACAAGAGTTCAGTCCTGCACAGATGATCAGAAGGAGACAGATAACTCGATTTTCTGACTCTTCCTGACCTTCTTTGAAGCAGGTCCAGCTGCAGTGGCTGCACCAACATCCCTTAATCGCCATTAGGAACAGAACAACGAGAAAGAGCAAAAATGCCCTCCAGATATGTCTGATTTATTCGTTCGAGGGAGTAGGGTGTGCTGTTGTGTTTGTGTGTCAATATGGGTGTGTCTCTCTGCATGTGTGTATGTGTGAATCTTTGTGTGCATGTATGTGCTTATGGTTTAAATCTGTTTGATTAGATTTCAGGGAAGGTACACGAACATTACATATAGCCAGCACTTACATACACCAGCCAGTGGGCACAAGGCTTGCAGCAAAAAGAAAACTCATGAGGGAAGGGAGCATAGGCAATAAAGAAAAACAAGAACAACATCAACAATAATGAGTGGAAACACTCGACATTCTTCAACGGTAGAGTAGATTTAAGTCTGTCTAGCAATGTGAAGCTATGTCGCCGGAGGGGCATCAATGTTGAATGGATCATGCAATGATTGTGTAAGGTGAAGCACCCTCAAGTGCCGCGGGCTGGTCAATTCCCTAAATTCATGTGATAGATATTGGACACACGTTCCCCATGTTTTGTCAAATAAGGGTAATTTCTGCTCTATCACCACTGTTAGTTTCTCCATGCCCAGGAGGTGCCAAAGCCTATGTAGCAAAATCTAATTTTGTTGGTATATAGTCCCTCCCCCACCTAGCCAAGATGACCTGTTTCTCTGCGCAGAGAGCCAGAGTGAGAGTACGTCCCCGGGCTGAGTGAAGTGGGTAAGTTACCGCGTTGGGGGGGCCCAATAATATGTAGCTGGGGAAGCGGGGGAGATCGGTATAGTATATTTCATTGAGGTACATTATTATCTCTGACCAAAAGGTTTGTATTTTCAGGCAATGCCATAGAATGTGAGTTAGAGACTCACATCCACAGTGTCTCCAACACTTGCCGTTACTGGTAGGTTTCCACTTGGCCAGTCAGGCGGGGGTATAATACCAGTAATGGGTGATCTTCAATAGTGTTACCTTCCCCTCTACACAACAGGCAGAGGAACGAGCCCGTTGTAAGATGTCTGCCCATTCTTTATGGCTGAATGTGAGCGCACATTCCATATCCCACCATTTTTGTGCCGGAGGTGGAAATGACACTTATAAGATGTAATAAGGTAACTCCACCGTTATCCTATGGGAGAGATAGGCCATGTAGTAGTGAAAACAAATTTCAGAGTTTTCTACTACCAGGACATGCAAAACTTAAAAGTACAGGTCCTGTTTTTTAAATACATTGCACTCTGCCCTCTGGGCTGTCCAGGGCCTACCCTAGGGGTGACTTATATGTATTTAAAAGGATGGTTTTGACCTGGCAAAAGGATTATTTTGCCACGTTGAAACAGCAGTTTAAAACTGTACACAAAGGCTCTGCAATGGCAGCCTGAATCATATTTAAAGGGCTTCTTAAGTGGGTGGCACAATCAGTGCTCCAGGCCCACTAGTGGCATTTAATGTACATGCCCTGGGCACATGTAGTACACTTTACTAGGGACTTACAGGTAAATTAAATATGCCAATGTTTTAAGGAGTGAGCACAAGAACTTTAGCACTGGTTAGCATTGGTAAAGTGCATAGAGTCCTAAAGCCAACAAAACAAATTCTGCAAAAAGGGAAGGAGGAAGTCAAAAAGTTTGGGGGTGACCCTGCCGAAAGGGCTGTTTCCAACAAGCACCATACAGGACCCAGGTTGATGTCTTGAGTGTCAGAGCCAACACAGTGCATCAGGAGACAGATGAGGCATCTCGATTTTCAATGCCCAAAGCACCAGGTAAGTTTCAAAGTGTATAATCCATCTGCACCATCCGAGGCCTGGTGGTTTGCATCAGATAAGCTCAGGAGCACCCAGAGACAGTGAGTCAGTGGTCGCAGTGGCTGCAGACACTGATGGTTACACAAAGACAGCCTTGGTAATTAATACTTGCCTCAGTCTGGATACTGGCCTTCTCTTCTTATCTTATCTTATCTTAATTGTGACTTATAGAGCGCTCGTTCACCGATTGGTTTCATGGCGCTGGAGACTAGGTAGGTGCCAATCCGGAACAGTTTATTCATAAGCTTGTGTGAATAACCAAGTTTTAAGAGATTTTCTGAATAGGAGCAGATTGGTGCTAAGTCTAATTTCCAGGGGGATGGAATTCCACAGGCGTGGGGCCAAAGTCGCAAACCTGCAGCCCCTGACGTTTCAGTTTAAAGGTGGGTATTGTCAAAAGGTGAAGTTGAGCTGAACGAAGATTCCGAGTGGGGGTATAACGAGAGACAAGATTGTCAATGAATTTTGGGCTATGGCCGTTTAGGGATTTAAACACCAGACATCCGACTTTAAAGGCACATCGCTGCGGAATAGGGAGCCAGTGCAGCTTCCTAAGGAGGGGTGAGGCGTGCTGCCATCTGGGCTGATTATGTATCATTCGAGCCGCTTGGTTCTGCACCAGCTGAAGTCGTTTGATGAGGCCAAGTGGCAGTCCCAAGTAGGTGGCATTTGCGTAGTCCAGACGAGACAGCACAAGAGCTATTACCACTTGGACCAAAGCAGCGTGGGACAGAAACCTACTTATTTTCCTGATTTTTCGAAGTTGTAGGAAACAGGCAGAGACCACTGTGCCAACATGTGCTTTTAAGGACAGGTCGTTGCCTATTGTAACCCCTAAACTTTTTACTGAGGTTGAGGGGTAGGGGAGGTCCCAGATTATTAGGCCAATATTGTGGACCCCATGGGTTGCAAGCTCCCCCTGTCAAAATTAATTCAGTTTTGCTGGGATTAAGTTTTAAATGATTAAGATTCATCCATTGCTGGATGAAAAGCATAATAGATTGAAAATTGTTTATAGAATCAGGGGAGTTATCAATTGAGAACATGAGTTGGAGGTCATCTGCATAATTGAAAAGGTTCACCTTCCTTTCTTTCAAAGATCTTATCAATGGGCATAGGTAGAGGTTGAACAAATGTGGTGAAAGCGAAGAGCCCTGGGGGACCCCGCAAGTTGTTTTTAGTTTAGGGGCAGTGAATTGGCCAATACGGACTGCCTGAGTGCGATTTACTAAGAAGGAATTAATCCAGCTAAGGGCTAGACCCTGAAAGCCAGCCTCTCTGACACGGTCCACTAGAATGTTATGGTCGACCGTGTCAAATGCAGCTGAGAGGTCAAGCAATATCAGGGCCTGATGAGTGCCTCTGTCTGCATTTTCACGTAGGGAATCCAATATTGCCACAGTCACAGTTTCAGTGGAATGGTTAGGCCGAAAGCCGGCCTGACATGGATCAAAGAATCCCGTCTGTTCCAAGAAGTTAGATAAGCATTTTGCCACATGGGCCTCTAGTAGCTTAGCCATATAGGGGAGCAGAGAGATGGGACGATAATTTGCTAGTGTCTGGGGGTCAGCACTTGGTTTCTTTAGTAGGGGGACTACTATGGCTTCCTTAAAAGCCTTGGGGACGCAGCACAGTGACTCAATTTGAAGTAAAAATCAGAGTGGAATGAGGAACCTGAGGTGGTACTTGAATAACAGAGTGGCAAAAGGGACTTTGACACGTGTTGACCCCAGTGTAATACAGAAGACACTCTCACAATACATGCATGCCAACGTTTGGAAACGGGAAAGAGAGAGCGTTGGAAAGGAAATCGGGGAACTAAACATCCCCTATGACTTACATCGAAGTGAAGGCAATTGTAGACGAGTTATAGCTCAGATAAAGCTGTTTTTGCCTTGAAAAATTTAGAGTCTCTAGTCTTCATTGGGTGTGTTCGATAGTATGTCAGTATCACAGCAGATCCAGCTGGGATTGATGCTCATGAAGTTTATTCAATTTTTCAGATATTACAGATGCAATATCAATAAAATTAGGGTTTGTATTGGAGGAAGGCAATATATTCTGATAAACAAAGCTGGAGCACAATGCAGCATGTGTTTTTCTCAGCCAGTTAGTCCCACTTCTACCACGCCCTTCCTTGCTCCCACTCGCACATCTCTAACTGACACATAAGGAAATACATCAATATGCATTGCAAGAGTCGCTGTGGTCAGGTGGAAACCAGTACCCTACACAGCACACATTCATACTCCCCAAAGGCACGGATGGTCCGCATGTGCTGCACGTATTCAAGGCAGAGAGCATCACAGAGGTATTTCAGGCACTCGACTTAAATCGCACCAACATCTAGACCGGAGACTGGCTCAGGTGTTCCAGCCCATTGTTTTTCCTTTCTCAGTACCTCTTCAGACATGCCCAGCTACTGCTGTTCACATTGTTGCAGTAAATAACACTTGTTAGCATGCCGATTTGTAGGGAGATGTATGATTCTGCCTTTGGAAGGTGATCTCTGTCATCTCACCCACTGGGCAACTTAACACTTTATTGCATACAAGAAAGAAAGACATTATTTTGTATTTCACAAGTCTGCCAAATGCCACCTTCACACATTTGACCATCAGCTACCCCTGGCTTTTCAGCCAACAGCATGTTGCATTGTGGAGCTTGCAGTTTTGCTTTTAACATTGTCATTATGGACTCAATACGCCAATTGTACTGCTGAATATCGACATCAGCAATATCATGGCACAAGAATATCAAGGTCAGAATATAGAGGGAAAAAACAACGAAAGGTATGGTGCATATAGAAAAGTATAGATTTATTATTCCTAAATCCACATCTACATACCTTGAAGTTATATATTTTTGGAGTTGGTTGTATGACAGAGGCACACATGGCTAAACCATGCATGCCTCTACTACACGGCCCATACAACGCATTCCTTTACCATGAATGCCTTTACCACACAATTTCATGGTAAAGGCATGATGTGTGGTAAAGATCACACCCCAACCCCCCCACCCTAAACCCTAAAAACTACCCTGAGCCCTAAAAACGACCCCGCCCCAAGACCTAAACACTACCCCAACCCCCTGAGCCCTAAACATTGCCCTCACCCCCTGAGCCCTAAACATTACCCCGACCCCCCTGAGCCCTAAACACTACTCCGGCCCAATGAGCCCTAAACACTACCCTGACCCTCCGAGCCCTAAACACTACACGAACCCCCCCTTAGCCCTAAACGCTATCCCCCCGGAGCCCTAAACACTACCCGATCCCTCAGAGCTCTACAAACTACCCTGACCCTAAACACTACCCCTAACCCCCCTGAGCCCTAAACACTACCTGACCCCCCCCCCGGCCCTAAACACTACCCTGACCCCCCGAGCCATAAAAACATCCCGACCCCCGTGAGCCCTAAAAACTACCCACACCCCCCAAAACCCAGCCCCAGCCGCACTTACCTGACCACGTCTTCTCCCGATCCTTCTTGTTCCTGGGCCCACCCATACCAGCATCTAGACTGTGCACTGCCTTAACCATGCATATGGCATGCATGGTTGAGCTTGCGTGGAAACAGCACACATGGCTCTTCCCGCGCAGTAATGTCTGTTTCCGTGTGGGGTTAGGTATAGAACATCTAGACCTACTTACTGGTCGATATCTTATTTTCAATAATCTGTCCTCTATATTGTGTCCCATCGACACTGTGGTTTCGATTTTCAGGGGGCACACCAACACTTCAGTATGCAAAGTGCTGTTAATTAAAATGTCAGAATTGACTAAAGGTGTTACACATGACATGGACCCACTTGTGAGGTATGTTCTAAAATGTTACAGAGTTGACAGTTTATTTAAACAAGCATTGGCAAGGTCAATAGGTCTTAGCAATCCAAGAGCTATTGGTACTGTCAATGTCAATGTCTTTTAGCCATGTTGAGTAGCAGGCACATTATAGCAATGCACTGAGAAGTATTAAAAGTGATAGTTTTGTCCAGCTGGTATTTTGAACTCACATATTTGAAAGCGTTTTCATATGCGCTAATGAAGAAAAAAAGTTTTGGTGAAATAAAATATTTGGCCCAGAGCACACATTTTTATTGGGGAAGCCGCAATTTATCCAGGTTTTCTGGTTTCACTTTGTATATGTCATCTAGGAAATAGGTATCTATTTGTCTTTCCATATGTTAAGTGTAGGAAAGTGCCTCTTTTGACATGGTTAGGCCCTTCATTTTGCCTGGAACATAATGCGATTTGGAATTAAAGTGCACAGGGTCCCTGCTAACCAGGTTGCCAGTGCGCTTTCCTTAAACTGCACCATCATTGACATAACTTCAGCAACTCCTGTAAGTCCCTCATAAATGGTACGCCTGGTGCCTAGGGCATTGGGACTGAAGAGGATCCACTAGGGCTGCAGCACGAATTGTGAGACCCTAGGGACCCCTCACCAAGACCATGCAAACTGCCACTGCAGGCTGCTTGTCTTAGTGCAGAGAAAACTGAAGATTCAACATGGCACACATCCTTGTGTGCCATGCCCACAGACACTGCATGAGGTATAGGCAATTCACCCCTAATGCAGGCCTTACTGCCCTAAGGCAGGGTGTACTATAGCACATGTGTAGTCATATCTGCCTGAGCAGATATGACCCTACAATATCTAAGTCCATTCTTGGATATTGTAGAGGAGCAGGGAAACCATATAGAGTACATGGGCTGGACACCCATCATTACAGGTTCCCCAGCACTATGATAGCTTCACTGAAACCAGGGATGTTTGGTACCAGGCCAGTGCTGGATTTATTAATAGCTGCACACAGAGGGCATCTTAGAGGTGCCCCCTGAAATCCTACCAAACACTGGTGTGGTCTCTGACTAGTCTTAGCTAGCCTGCCACCACGAGACATGTTTCTGACCTCATCAGGTGAGAGCCTTCACTCTCAGAAGCCAGGAACAATGCCTGCTCTAGGCAGAGGTGCTTCACACCTCCTCCAAGCCAGAATGGCATTCCAAGGTGGGAAGCTATAAAGGCAATGCCACCTTTGAAATGCAACCCAGGCATCTCCAGTTAGTGGAGGATGCCAACCCCCTGTCCTGCTTTACTTTTGGCAGGAGGGCAGGCAGGAAAATTAGTTAGATTAGGAGGTGTGTCCATATTCAGCCAGCACCACCCCTAAGGTGGGGCAGCTGATGTGGACCCCACTTTTCCTATTCCCCCAACTTGTGTTGGAGAGAATTAGCCAACCAGGGTCAGGGTTATGCCCATATGCCACTTCCCAATGGAAGTGGTCATAGGAGGGTGTAGACACCCTAAAGGTAGGTAGCCCATTGGCTGCTACCTGGTACTCTCTTTAACACCCCTAAAGTTAGTATTCAAATGGCACCCCTCAGCCCTGAACTTCAGATTTGATGGACCTAAGAAGAAAACGGACAAAGAAGAGCTGCTGACCCGAGAACAGAGTACTTGCTGCAGACTTTTAGCATGAAACCCTGCCTGCTGCCCCAAAGGACTCAACCACGTGGTGTGCTGTATCGTCCTGCTGCTGTGAAGCCTCCAAGACCCCTGGAGCACCTCCAGCCCTTTGCCAATCACCAGAGAACTCCCCTGCAGTAGAGGACCTACTCCCCTGCAGTCTGCAGGCACCCAACCCGCAGAGTCCAGCTTACCGACTTGCCACTCCCTGGAGACGCCGATGCAGCAACCAAACCAGAAGTGGTACACCAGCTTCGGAGGGTCAGATCTATCCCCCCACAAAGTGAGAGGACACCGGGTCCCACCAGAGCCGTGCCGTAGCAATACCTGAGGTACTGAACCATCTGCAACCGACACCGAGATGAAGAGTCCCATCCGGACTCCAACTGCCCAGGAAGCAAGCACCCATCGAGGGACATCGGAACCCCTGAGACCCACTTAATGAGTGGCCCAACTGTCTGGAAATTGTCCCGGCAACCTGCTTGCCCCTGACAGCAAAGACCATCTTGACGCACAGAGCCCAGCTGACCTACCTGCTCTGCACCCAGCCCACCCAGCCTGGGTACCAACAAACCAGCTGTGCTCCTGTGGTCTTGAGGCCCTTGTGACCTGATCCCTCATTTTGGGTCCCCCGGACTTACCTATAAGTCCCCTTGTGCAGCCTGTTTTAAGGAGGTCCCCTTCTCCGTAGCACACCTGCTACCAACGACTTGGGCACCCTGCTCCCGGCCGAATCGGGGACGCTCCCGATGATCTGCTGATGGAACATTGGACCTGTCCTAGCTGCCCTCATAAAACCCAAAGGTGAACTCCGAGAACCAACTGTACAATTTTCTATACATTTTTCTATTTTTCTCCATAGACTTCTTTTGTGCATAATTGCGCACAACTGTGAGTTATTTTCCGAACTGTAAAAATTCATAACAAAATAAGTACTTACCTGTGAACAAAGTTCTTGGTCTTAAAAATTATATAAAAATCAGTGTTATTTTTGCAAATTGGTCTCGGATTTATTCTTGAATGTGGGTCTCATTTATTGCCTCTGTGAGTACAACAAATGCTTAGCACTATCCTCTGATAAGCCTAACTGCTCGCCCACACTACCACATATAGGGCGTTAGTATTATCTACTTTTGCCTATGTATACCAATCTGGGTCTCACTGGACTCTCTGCACAGTGTACTTAGTTTTAGTACACTATATAGAGAGCCGGCTTCCCTCATTGGTGGATCAGCGGTGGGGTCTACGACTTTGCGTTTGCTGATTCCAATTTGTCAATACGTGACCATACGAGTAAATCCAAAAATTGACTTTAGCTAGTTGTATTTTTCAATTGGTCTATTTTTTAAAAAAAATCTAAAATTAACTGCTAGGGCCTTGGTTAAGTACCTTAAATTATCCGTTAGAATTTTTTTTTAAAAACGTACTTTAGTTAAGCCAAAAAAAAAGTGTGAAGGTTTTTTAACTCTCCAAAAAGGTCTCAACTTACTTAGAAATAATGACTTGCACAGAGAACCAGGCTCAGCAGCTCGACCTGACCCTTTACATGGAGTTATCCTACTCCCATTTAAGGGCTCTCTGTAAAGGTTATGGTATTAAAACTGACTCTCATGCTAACATTGATAAGCCTAGAAGGCTTTTGGCATAATATGAGAGAGATCATCCAGTGGATAAAGATGTGGCCCCTGAGGACCAGCTTAATGGTAACCCTTCTGAGGAGGTTGGAGAGTTCCGGGACTCAGAAACTGAGGAGGAGCCCTCAGAGGATGACCTTGCTCTAGAAAGATTGGTCAGTAGGTTAGGTTTAGAAGCTCAACTCCTGGACATAGAGAAACATAGAAAAGAAATGGGCCTGGGACACATCTCTGGTGGCAGCAGTTTCCTATCTAGGGAGAGAGCGGAATCTTTTATCCCAAAAATTGCCAAAGGGATTGGGGCTCTCTCTTGTGGGAACAGTTCTCAGGTAAATGTAGGGATAGACTCCTGACATTGAATGAGACAGATGCTGAGTCTTATGACCTCATGAAGGGTACCCTGATTGAGGGCTTTGGACTCACCACTGAAGAATATAAAATATAAAATCAAATTCAGGGAGACTCAAAAAACCCAGAGTCAGTCCTGGGTTGATTTTGTAGACTTTTCAGTTAAGACACTAGGTGGCTGGTTGAAAGGTAACAATGTGCATGACTATGATGGGTTTTCCAATTTAATCATGAAAGAGCACCTGTTGAGTAATTGTTATCAAGAGAATTTACTTCAGTTCCTGGTAGACCTACGTCCTCTTTCTCCTCAAGAGTTGGGGAAGAAGTTTGACCTAAACTACCACAGGGAGGGCCCCGAAACTCTTCACAGTCTAAGGGTGCGTACCAGGGTAAGAACTGGGATCCAAAAAAAACTTGGTGTCATGACAGCCAAGCTCTTGGACACTGAACTAGAGACCTAAGCTGTAAAAACAAAAATAATTCCTCCAGTGCACCTGCAGTAAATACAATAGTAAATCTCCCTTTGGGATCACAGATAGGTTCTGATCATGTCAAAGAGCTCACTGAGGCAACTCTTGTCACAGAGGGTGGGTGGATGTAGCTACCCTGGCTGTATGGCCCAGTAATCTGGAGAAATACAGACAACAGCCACAATTTATTGGGGCTAGTGTTAAAGCTCTGAGAGATACTGGTGGCAGTGTCACCATGGTGACTGAGCAATGATGTCCTCAAACCAGTACTTGTCTGGAGAGACCTATACAGTCCTCAATGCTGATAACCAGGCTAAGTTACATCCAATGGTGTTGGTGTCCTTAGAGTGGGGAGGGGTTACTGGCCAGAAAAGTGTGGTGGTATCTTCTGCAATTTCAGTAGAGTATCTGCTTGGCAATGATTTGGAGTCCTCAGCATGGGATGAGGTAGAAAGAAAAACCCATGCAGCCATGCTGGGTACACCTGAGTGGGTGTGTGTAAAAACAAGAGCCCAGAGTAGAACCCAGACTGAAAAAGGAATGATGGAGCCTGCAATTATGGCCCAACCTTTCAAGAGAAAAGGCAAGAAGACTGGAAAACCAGCTTCCAAACAGACCCCAGACCAGGTCTCCTCTCCTCAGGGAGAAGACCTGTCAGTGCCAGAGGGAACTGAGCCCAAGGAGCTTGGGCCTTACACAGCAGAGCTCTTGGGCCCAGGGGGAGCCTCTAGGGAACATCTGTGCCAGGGGCTGAGGACCTGTCCCACTCTTGAAAGCCTGAGACAGCAAGCTGCTGATCAGGAAAAGGGAGATGTCAGTGGCTCCCACAGGACCTATTGGGAGGAGGTACTCCTTTACACTGAGGCCAGAGACCCCAAACCTGGTGTCACTGGGAAAGTGGTAGTGCCTCAGCAGTATAGAGAGTTTCTCCTCACATTGGCCCATGACATCTCCCTAGCTGGTCATCGTGGCCAGACCAAAACATGGAGTAGGTTGGTGAACCACTTTTACTGGCCAGGTATGTCCCACAAGGTGAAGGAGTTTTGTAACTCCTGTGCCTCTTGTCAAGCCAGTGGCAAGACAGGTGACCCCCTGAAGGCCCCCTTAATTCCACTTCCAGTGGCTGGGGTTCCCTTCGAAAGGGTATGGTTTGACATCTTTGGTCCTCTTGACCTTCAAACATCATCTAGAAAAAGATTCATACTGATAGTAGTGGATAATGCTACCAGGTATCCTAAGACTATTCCCCTTAGAACTACCACTGCCCCTGCAGTGGCTATGGCTCTCCTTGGCATCTTTACTAGGGTGGGTTTTCCTAAGGAGGTGGTATAGGACTGAGGTACAAACTTTGTGTCTGCTTACCTAAAACACATGTGGGCTGAGTGTGGAGTGACCTACAGGTTCACTATCCCATATCATCCGCAGACCAGTGGACTTGTTGAAAGGTTCAACATGACATTGAAAGGTAACAGGGGGACTCCCTCAAAAACTCAGGAGATGGGATGTCTTGCTGCCATGGCTGCTTTTTGCCTACAGGGAGGTGCCACAGAAGGGAGTATGGTTTTCCCCCTTTGAACTTCTGTATGGTCATCCTGTAAGGGGACCATTGTGTCTTGTGAAGGAAGGATGAGAGAAGCCTCTCAAAGAGCCTAAACAGAATATTGTGGATTTTGTGCTTGGCCTTCGTTCCAAAATGGCTGTGTACATTGAAAAAGCAAACAAAAACCTTGAGGCCAGCCAAGAACTCCAGAAGCTCTGGTATGATCAAAATGCTGCCATGGTGGAGTTCCAACCAGGGCAGAAGGTGTGGGTTTTGGAGCCTGAGGCTCCTAGGGCCCTCCAGGACAAATGGACTGGGCTCTACCCTATCTTTGAAAGAAAAGGGGAGGTCTGAAGTGACCATGCTGATGGTCACAGATGAGGATCAGGAAGCAGAGAGTGGGCCTCTCTCTGACCTCCTCTCAAACAACCCTAAAGATGGGTCAGTTGATGGAGTGGTCTTGTTAGACACCCTCACTGCCCAACAACAGACTGATTGCAGGCAAGTTCTAAATCAGTTTTCTGAGCTCTTCTCCTTGACCCCTGGTCAGACTAACTGGTGTACACATGATGTGGACACTGGGGACAGCTTACCCATCAAAAACAAAATCTACATGCAGGCTGATCATGTTAAGGAGAGCATCAAAGCTGAAGTAAGAAAGATACTTAAATTGGGAGTCATTGAACCATCTGAGAGCCCCTGGGCCAGCTCAGTTGTTTTAGTCTCCAACCCTATACCCAGGGTGGAAAGAAAGAGATGGGGTTTTGTGTGGACTATAGGGGCCTCAATGTAGTAACCAAAATGGATGAACATCCAATTGATAGGGCTGATTCATTAATTGACAGGTTGGGGGCAGCCAACTATCTCAGTACTTTTGATCTCACATCAGGGTACTGGCAGATAGGTCTGACCCTGGAGAAAAAGAGCAATCTGCATTCTCAACCCCAGATGGGGATTATCAGCTTACTGTGATGCCCTTTGAATTAAAGAATGCCCCTGCCACCTTGCAAAGGTTGGTGAACAAAGTCCTTGCTGGGTTGTAATCCTTTAGAGCAGCGTATCTTGATGACATTGCTGTCTTTAGCTCCACCTGTAAGGATCATCTGATCCACCTTGGCAAGGTCCTTGAGGCTCTAAAAAGTACAAGCCTCACTATCAAGCCAAGCAAGTGCCAGATAGGGCAGGGCAGGGTTGTATACTTGGGCCACCTTGTAGGTGGAGGCCAAGTTCAGCCCTTACAACCCAAGATCCAGACAATTCTGGAATTGGTAGCTCCAACAACCCAGGCCCAAGTCAGGGCATTCCTTAGCTTGACTGGGTACTACAGGAGGTTTGTGAAGGGATATGGGTCCATTGTGGCTCCCCTCACAGAACTTACCTCCAAAAAGATGTCCAAGAAGCTTAACTGGACAGTGAGATGTCAAAGGGCGTTTGACACCCTGGAGGAAGCAACGTGATCAGCACCCATTCTGAAAGCTCCAGATTATACCAAGCAGTTCATAATGCAAACAGATTCCTCTGAACAGGAGAGTTTTTAAATACAGCAAACTTGACCAAAGACCAAGCACTTTACACAAGAACTAGTGACATTACACAAGCTCATAAGCATTGTTTATAAGCATGGGGAGATTAAGTGATGTGCCCAGAATCACAGGATTTTACGCTAATGCCGAGAGGGTTGGTGGGGTATTGATAGACATGGGCACACAGCAGATCATATTTCTGCAAAAGAAGACATTCAACAGGGAGATCAATACATCTTAAGTGTCCTCAAGAGACCTCCTGGACCATCTATTCTCATTCACAGCTGAATTAGAGGCCAACTTCGGTGTGGAAAGTCAGCAGTAATGGAGAAGTTAAACACACAAAATCAAAAGCAATTCAGGAGCTGCTGCTCTCTGTTGTACACAACGGAGCCACCACACAACTAGCACTCCTCCTACTCTTCTCCCTACCTGAGAGGGAATGCTTGCAAACCACACCAAAGATGCCTCAAGTAAAAGAAATAAAGTAAAAATTATGCACCAAACAGCTTCCAGCAAGAGGGCTGCAGAAGCATATTGTTCTTCCACTTGAAACTGCTTATAATTTAACAGACACAACATGAACAAGGGCGGGGGGAATGGGGGAGTTTATGAAACATGGAGTGGGCGGGTGGGGGTGGAGAAGAAATGGACTGTGGCAGAGGAGAAAAGCCACACACTCACATGGAGTGCTGGAGCACAAAAACAGGAGCAGTGGATGGACACAGGTACTTGGTCCATGCTCCAGGTCAGAGCCAAGCACAAGGAGAAGATATGACATAGACATGCCTTCACAAACAGGAATGAAGGAAATGAGAGCAACGCAGAAAACAAATGAAAAGCTGTGGGTGGGTTATAAGCCCACATTGTGTAAACAAAATGTCTCCAAGAGACAGGGCTTTCGCTGTCTAGCCGAAACCTAAAAATGGCTTGTTTCAGATGTAAAGCCAAAAGTAAACTCTGCTCCTATAATTTGCAAGGGTTAAGTCATGCATTAAGGCAAGTATTGGCAATGTGAATCATTTTGTATTTTGTGTAGTGGAATGTTTATAGCAACCATTACAACACAACAAGGTACAACATGGACAGCAGAAGCGCAATCATCCCAAACACAAAGAATAAGCAATGCACAGGTGGCTGTTGCAAGAGGAAAATCATCCAGTTCTCTCACGCATAGAAGAAAGGTACAACATATGTAGCTAACACTCTGGGCTCTGAGTAACGCCACAGTTACTGCCCCCTTGGAATTATGATATACAAGGGAAGACTGCAGATCACTTTACATCAGCCAAAATCTCTGTGTGAAAGTACGGAGGAAAATGAGGAACTACTGGAGGAATTGGATCCAGTATTACTGATACTGCTGTTATTTTCTCATTTCTTAGGGTCCAACTTGGGCCAGATTTTCCTTACCACCCAGAGTTACCAATTCCCCTGGTATTGGTTATTCTGGGGCTGGAGAAAATTGAGCCCGTTTACCAGACCACTCATCAAAAAAATGCTTTATTTAGGTTAAAAACCTTAAACAATGAGGACCTAACATAGAGTCAGAGGAGTTACTCTCTGTAGATGTAAACAGACAAATACTTTATAGAATTACCATACATTCATGTACTCACATAGGATGAAGACCCCTCACCTACCTAGAGCAGTAAATTTCAACAGTAAGTTCCATATCTAGCGCTGGGAAGTATCCTAGAGTACTACTGATCACTGGTTGTACAGTCTCCTAGTTAAGAATTCCCTAGTTTGGGGGATAGTATGTCCCTTATGTTGACATTTATGTTCTCCTTTTGGTAAACTATCAGACCTCTTAAAATTGTGTGTGGGTGAATTAAAAAATGTTTTTGCTGGTGTCTTCCTACCACAAGATAAAAAACAGGTGGGTCTGGCAAAGGACAGTGCTTTCCAGTTGACATGGTTTGGCGCTTAAGTATTGTCCCAATGGTCAGGCACCTTCCTCAGGACTATAGGTTAAGTATCTAACATCAAAAATTGAGAAACAGTCCCTGTTTAATAGGGCAGGTTGTGCATGTGTATTCAATATATACTTTGTTTTTTCATAGGATGGGGCAACATCACTGCAAACACCCCTTCTTTATACAACAGGTAAACCTTGAGCAGAAACAGTGTAAGCTTTCCTCCTTCATAAAATAGGAACAACTAGTGCAGCAGCATCTACTTTTCCCCATTACAGGACAAACACAAATTAGATAGCAACAGTGCAAGTTTGCTTTCTCACAGAACAGTTTGGCTGTAGCAAAGCAAGCTTCCTTCTCTCACTGTAGGCAGCAAGTGCAGACTTCCCTTTCCCGCAGAACATATGCCACAATCTAACTGTACTCTAGACTAGGGGTGGGCGATAAATTCCGCTCTGCTGGCACAGTTCGTGGAGTTTTGGCCACTCCACGTTGGGAAACGGTCGGAACACCGCGGTCTTAACCACGCGTGCTCCGACCACGCAAGCTTAACCACGCTTGCCTTAACCATGCATATGCCTTAACCATGCATATGCATGGTTAAGGCAGTGCGCAGTCTAGCTGCTGGCTGCTGCAGGCAACAGGGACAGTAGCAGGAAGACCTCGCCAGGAAAAGAGCCGCGGTGAGGTAAGTGGGGCTGGGCTGGGTAGTTTTCTGGGCTGGGGGTAGTTTTCTGGGTTGGGTCGGGGGTAGTTTTCTGGGCTGGGGGGGGTCGGGTGTAGATTGCTGGGCTGGGGGATCGGGGGTAGTTTTCTGGGCTGGGGGGGCCGGGGGTAGTTTTCTGGGCTGGGGGTCAGAGGTAGTTTTCAGGGCTGGGGGGTCAGAGGTCGTTTTCAGGGCTGGGGGTCGGAGGTAGTTTTCATGGCTGGCGGGTCGGGGTAGTTAGGCCTAAGGCAAGTGGAAGGGGTTGGGATAGTTTTAGGGACAGCGCGGGGGTGGGAGGGGGTCTGGATAGTGTTTGTTAAGGGACAGGGTTTAAGGCCTCAGGGCAGGGGAGGGGAATGGGGAGTCAGGTTAGTTTTTAGGGCTGGGGGGTCGGGGTAGTTTTTTAAAATAGGGGTTTGGGTTTTAGGCCTAAGGGCAGTGGAAAGGGTTGGGGTAGTTTTAGGGACATCGCAAGGTGGTCGGAGGGGGTCGAGGTAGTGTTTGTAAAGTGTTAGGGACAGCGTGGGGGTTGGGAGGGGGTCAGGTATTTAGACCTCAAGCAGGGAGGGGGCGGGGGACTTTGTACCTTAGGGCAGGGGAGGGAGTCGCGACCATAGCCACGCATACCCCTTTACCATTCATGCCTTTACCACAAAATTAAAATCTACTTGAGCAGCAGCAAAGAAGCAGCACCCTCTGGTGCACCACGTGGTACTATTCACGCTGATTTTGCAGCAAGGAACGAGCTCTCTCCACCAAAAATCAGCGCACGCAGCTCGACATGCCGAATTCAGGCCGTTTGCGGAAGTCCGTGGAATCTGGCGGAGTTTTCATGTAACTCCGTTGAATTCAGTAAAGTGAAACTCTGCGAGTTCCGCCCACCCCAACTCTAGACCAACACATTGGCGTCACCCTCTTCCCTAGGGTTGTGAATATTTATGCTGTGCATTCCTACCTCGTGATGCACCTTTTCAAGATTTTGAGGGCCACCACTGCCCAAAAGACAAAAAACAGGAATATTAACTCAGATGTCAGTATTATACCACTGCGCATATACAGCAATAGAAAAAAAAAGCTACGAATTCCAGAACGCAAAGGCCTGTTGTCAGGAAGGGATGGCCCTGCAAGGATACTTTACTATATTTAACCGGCCTCATGCTTCAAAGTTTTACATCCACGCATTCTCAGAATGTCAGTTACTGTGCAGGTTTCTATCCGAGTAGAATCTTAATTTTTAAATTTGGGGACTTCAATACCGTTTGATATTTTATTTTGGGAGCTACTTCGGTTGCCTGTGGTTTTCTGCCATCTAGAGGCTGAGTTTAATACAAGTCATTTACAAAATAATGTATTTAAGATTTAAATTGTATTATCTACGAAAAATACATTCATGCTACAAATTTAAACGCAGAATGTGGTAATTAATTTGTCTACATTCTCATTGATCAAAGTAAACCAGATCCATAGAAATTACTGGGAACTTTCATATCCACACTTCACTCAATATACATCTTTTATAATGTTCTGCCTTTTTGTCTGTTATTATTGAAAGAAATGGCATCTCTAAATCATTTATATCTGGAATATCCAAGTACTATAATTCTTAGATTTTGATGAAAAACGAATTATAAATTTTTGGTAATGCTTTAATAAACCATGACATAATTATTTGACCAGAAGCATGTTTAGGAAAAAGTGCGATATTGTGTTGCGTTTCAGGGTATAGAGAAGGTATATGTCCAGCAATAAATAAGCTGACATGTGACTGAAATTGACAGGTATTCAAAGTGCCTTATTCAACATTCCACCACTGTAAGGCGAGGCACCAACCTTGGTATGAATATCAGAAGACCTATTTCAGAAAATATTCCTTTATGGGAAAGAAGCATCCGCATCTCATAATTTATGCAGCTAGAGGCCTCACCTATCACGACATGGTTTATCTGGATACTTTCCCGGCTGCAACTGTTACATTCCAGCACCCAGCATAATAATCCCTACATGAATTCTCTGTAAAACTCGCCCCTGTCTCAGTGGCGGCCGCTAGCAGGGAAAAGTGGTGAGCAGCGTGGGGACCAAACAATAAAATAAAACTTACCTGCAGCCTGCCGCCCGCCGCCTCTTCAGCTCCCGATGATGCACACACAGGCTCCCAGACTTCCCTGCGCCAATTCAGACGCTGCTCTCATGCTGATATTACCCAGCATGAGAGAAGAGCCGGGATTGGAAAGAGCGGGCTGGTATCACGCTCCAGCAGGGACTGAGAGCATGTGCTCCTGAGCCCTGCTGATATCTCCAAGCAACAGCCTGGAGATATCCAAGTGCCCATGTCGGTTTGGCCGTCCTAAGATAGCTGGCCAAACCGACATGCGCACTTGCAGTGCCCTATACCCACCACTCATCCTGCTGCTGTCCCTCAGAGGATGGCCCCGCCTTCAAGACTCGGCTGTGGCTCCGATGTAAAATAAAATGATAATAAAGCTGTTTTATTAATTGCTTTACTATCATTTTATTTTACATGTGTTTGCTGGTTCCACCAGTGGGGAGATGCTCCTCTACCATAACAGAGGAACCGCCGCTGCCCTGACTTCATTTACAAACACAGAAATAATAAATACATAGCTGTGTATATCATAATCGGGTTAGACACGTTTACCAAAAGTGCTATGTCAGGCTTTTAACAGCAGTCCCAAGATTAGGGCCTGCATTCACAAACATTTCAAGCAATGAAGTGCAGCAAGTGAAATTTTGCATTGAATTGAGTGAGAGGAAGAGACCAGATCTGCGCCATATTTTCAAAGAAATGACGCAGTTCTGCTCTCTCTCTGCACTGACGCAGTTTGGGCTGCCAAGCGCCAATGCAGGCATCCTTGTGCCATAGTGCAAGGGTGCCTGCTTTATGGTCAGGATAGTTTTTGTGCAGGATGGGGTACTTTTCTGCACAAAAACTATCTTTGAACGCTTTTTCCTCTTTGTATGTGTGCAGCACATGCAAAGAGGAAATAATGAAAACAAATAAATATATTTCACCTCATTATGGCAGCCTCAGCCAGGCACTCCATTTTGGTGCAAACCCTTGTCTACAACTCTTTGTAAATATGGGTTTGCATCAAAATCCATAGCTGGATGCATGGGAATGCCCATGCACCATCCGTGGAATGTCTCTCTGACGCAAAGTAGTGCAATTGCCTTTTTTATTTTTTTACAAACCATTTGTGTTGCTTTATAAATCAGGTCTGCATCAAGAAGTAGCTATACTCAATGCAAAATCCTTGAAAATCTGGGCCTAGATTTCGGTAAATGTTTTCGATTTTACATTCTCGAGAGCAGAAGAAACAGGGCCTCGCAGCAGATACAAGTTCGCTTCTGCACACAGCAGCATAATCATTTTACTATGCAATCTTTGGCGTGGCTATAACCATTTCCATAAGCTGAATACTTTCAGACCAGTATGACCACTTTGAAAGTTGTTTGTATGTTAACAAACCCCAAAAACCCCTAACAACCCCTAATTCCAGACACTTAATCATCACAACTCCTAGTTCAACTCCTAGTTCATTATATGTGGGTTGAATAATGGGAATTCAAACATTGGAATGTGGAGCACTCCATTGACTACAATAAGGTGTTCCGAGTTTCTATGGGCCGGTAAAAGTCCGCAAAGCAACAATCCAATGTTGTTTTACAAAGGCCTCTTGGAGCCCAAGGGGATTTAAACCCCCTCAGGCTCTGAGAGGCCTTTGTTTTATTTGTTAGAACATTCTGCCCTCTAGTGGCAGAATGTTCTAATAGCCTTATAGCCCTCCGTAGCTGGGCTATACCGGCCATTAAAGTCCCGCTCCCTTTATTGCTGGAGCGGGCATTTAATGGCCGGTATAGGCCGCTACAGCGGGCTATAAGGCTATATTAGAACATTGGAATATTGAAAGCTCCATAGAAGACAATAGAGTAGCCCTGGGCTTATAATGGCTGATATAAACCTTCTACTCCAACATTCCAATGTTTGTCTTTCTGTTCCTTCCTTTTTAATTTAGAACATTCTACCCTCAGAAAGTGGAATGTTCTAATAACCGAACAGCCCTTCTACCGAGGGCTATACCGGTTGTTAAAGGCCCTCTCCCTCATTATAGGCCCTCGCCTTCAGGTTCAGGGCCTTTATCAACCGGTATAGCCCTCAGCAGCGGGCTAAATTAATAACTTGATGTAAAAACCTTAACATTATCTTTTTTATCTATATTGACCTTTCAAGATTTATATCTGAAAATAAGAACCTTAAAACAGTCATTCATAGTGCAGAAAGACAATGTTATCGAAAATTTTCATCAGTCTGAACATTAAGAATCACAAGAAAACAAAATGAAAGTTTGAAGGACTATTCAGTCAGTCAAATACCTTATTTCGATCACACAGATCAACAAAGTAAGAATTATATAAAACAATGTTCATAATACAATAAGAGATCAAAAAGAACAGACCAGCTGTTATCATAAAAGAAGATGCAGAGTTAAAACAGAACAATCCATTGTAAAAGCAGGGCACAATTACAATAAATACAATAAAGAGGGTCCAAACATTAGTACCACTAATCACATCCCTGCGTTATTTGCTCATGAGATGGGGGTGGAGACCTCCCCACAGCTACCACATTTTGTTGACCCTTAGAGCGACTTATCCAGATTGCCATAAGAAATTTTGCCACACCAAGACATGGAGCCGATGTGTACTAGTGATCAAAATTCAAAAAACCTGATGGCTCCTAGTATCTAGATTCTTGCAAAGTGGAACAATCCACTTTTTCTAAAATCTACTGTGCTGGTGGCAAAAGAACAAAACGTGTACCAAGGATTCTTTTCCCTCACCACATGCAGGGCATTAGTCATCACACTCTCTATAGGCAGACCAATTAGAAGTATAAGATTTGACCGGGAGGTTGCCATATTTGAACTGCAGAGGACTATTCACAAAGACATTAAATAAAAAGTGATTACACAGTCCAATCAAGCACACACAGAGTCGTTTATGGATGATCTCTGTGGCACCCTATTAGCGCGAATTTGAGAAAAGTAATTAACCCATAGAATCGGGAAGATTTATTTATGAACAAAATCCTATTTAAAGTTGAGACCATAAAAATGTTTTGGATTCAGTTCATGTCTATAAGGTGCCTTTTTTTAAAATAGAGGTTTTATATGGAATGTAAGAAGGAAAATGTCCAACTTAGGGGCACATTTACAAGGGGATATTGCCACCAGAACATCACTTTTAGCGACGTTCTGGTGGCGATATGCACTTCTCAATATTTACAAAGCGGCGTTAAGCCACTTTTTGTGGCTTAACGCCGCCTTGTAAATAAGGCCCATTTACACTCATCACTTAGCGTGAAAGGGGCGAGCAATGGGTGTTGCTGTGGGAGTTCCACCACAACACCCATTGCTTTTGACGCTGCCCCAGATTTACAAGGAGGTGTAAATCTGAGGCTGCGCCAAAAACTAACGCCATGCAAGATCAGGCGTTAGAATGGCAAAACGAGGAGAAATACTTTTATTTTCCTCGTTTTTGCTTTCTCTATGTGTGCTGCATTCTGCACACATAGAAAGAGCAAAATGCCATTAATGATTGTTTATGTGTAGGAAGGTGGCCCTTCCTGCACATAAACAGTCATTAAATAATGACGATTTGCTAATTCTATGTGTGCTGCATTCTGCATCCACATAGAAGTAACAAATCACCATTAGTGATTGTTTATGTACAGTAAGGAATACCTTCCTATACATAAACAATCATTCCCTGCAACGCAGGCACCCTTGCACTACAGTGCAAGGGTGCCTGCGTTGGCGCTAGGCAGCTAAATTTAGCAACAGCGCTAGGTAAAACACAGGGGTGAGGCATATTCTTGTGAATATGGCGCATCCCTGTGTTTTGAAAATGTTGGAGCAGGGCGCTGACAAATTTGGCGCAGCTCTACGCTCCGTCATTTTCTCGTAAATATCCCCCAAAATTCTTTAGATGTCAGATGGTCATTATTAAAAAGATCTTTTAAAAAAGCAATGAATTTGTCTGCAAGTGAAAGACAATCTCCATATGGGCTGACAATTTCCATTAAATGTCAAAATCTTACACAAAACAATAATATGCGTTAGTGCAAATTCATTTTCCTAGAGAAAGCTAAAGGAAAATTGTCAGATGCCTCTAAACCAACTTATTACTGTGCTAGAAATCGAAGACTTTAGGATCTCCTTTCTTTATTGCCTCAACTAGCACAATAAGGAGGAATACAGAGAGAGAGTGGACTTTGGGCCCGCCTCCCTTTAGACAGTGACTTTCATGTGTTTTTCATGGTTTATTATTGCTTGGATGAAATGTCCATCGAGCCTGTGTCATTCTGAGGATGGGTATATTGTCCCCTTTGTTATCACATTCGAATTTGGGTATGAGCATCAAGTAGCTCCTTTGTTACACTGCACATGCGATATGACTTGTAGCATTTAACTCAGATCCCATGTGTGTACTTTGATGCCTTGACTTTGCTGACTCAACAATTTAATTATTGATTCATGGCTTTTTTTATTGAGGAAATGCTTGTTGCTTGTATATCTTTGCTTGTTACACACACACACAGAACTAGCAACTAATTACCCTTATGTGTTAATTTGTTTCACTTTGATATCGTGAGAGCATGTTTTTTGATTCACTGCTATTTATCCACAAAGTAAATTTGTGTGACACACATAGCCTTTCTTAAAGATGCAAAAAAAGCACTAGCCCTTTGTTAAAAGTATCTGCTATATATTGTTTTGCTGTGGGAGGCTTTTAAGTTCACCACTTACAACACAAACATAATATTCTGACTCCTTTTCATAACTCTCTTCTTAAGGGTACAGCTTAATTCTCCTAATGCACGCTGTTCAGCAAAGGTGTTCTACTCCCAGATTGCATATTTTTGTAACATCATGATGTCATGCTGACTTCTCCACAATGAGATACACTCTCACTTGTGTCGCCACAGAGGAGTCATGAGATGCTCCCAATTTTTTTATTTGATTTACTTTTCCAGGAGGAGGACACCCATCTTGGAGTAGTAAACTACTAAACAAATAAAAAACAATGCGAGGAAAAGCGTATTTTAAGAAAGAAACAAACTAGAAGCAAATTGGATTGACTGGACCCTCAAAAAGTTGGAAAAGGGTCATTAAAAAAAGAGATGTGGAAGGGTTGTGGTGCAATGGCGTAGCAGGTGGGAGAAGGAATAAATAAAACCCCACCAATGTGTGGCGAAGGTGAGCAGGGGGAGCGGAAGCAACAAAAGTTTAGTTACAAAAGAAAAGCTGAGTGGGATGGGGAGAACTGAGGGAAGCAACACAGAGAGCAAGGGGAAGCAGGGATGTAAAAGGGAAAGCAATGCATAGGCTTGTTTGGGTGAGGGAGAGAGAGCACGAAAACACATGCACTCCCATGGAGTTCTGAAACCAAAAGAAAAAAAGTTAGAAGCCTGATGTGAGCTATGGAAGGATACAAATCATCCGATCAAAAAACATGGTAATGAGGCTGTGCTCCAGGAAAGGGGTAAACGCAAGAAGAGGAAGGAAAGCCATTGAGTAAGAAGCAAGCAAATGAGATTGTCAAGAAAGCCTACCAATGACAAGCAACGGGCTGACAAAAGCCCTGTGTAAGCATTTTGTATTGTACACAATAAGTATTTGACATCAGACAGCTAAAACTGTTTGAAGGCAAGAACTAAACGTGCTGTTGTCTTCAATGCCAAGACGGGCTAAAGATGTTACGATATTCGGGCACTTAGCAACACTACCCATATACATTATTTTGACATGGACACAACCTGACGGTTGCAGGCTGTACCCTGATGTTTTATTGTAATGTAGAAGCCAACTACATGCCCCAGTGTTTTATGTCAGTATTCACAGAATGTCTGACCCATGTAGGTGTCATCAGAAAAAGCAGCTTCCTAAAAAGCGTTTCCCAAACTGTGCTTCGGAAACCGATTTTTGGTGGGTTGTGGTAGTCCAGGTATTCAGAAGGTGAACGAGCAAAAAATAAAGATGCCTTAAAATGTTGCTATTATCGTGTCACATTTCCAGTGCTTCAAAGACAGACAGAGGTCACATGTCAGGCTACGTCTTCTGACAAATTGCTGCTAATTATTTTAATATGAGGATTGGTGTTTACTTTTCCTTCTCTGACTGCAAAGTGAAAGGAGTTTAAGAAGTGAATTATGTGACAAACCTGCTGGGAACAATAAGTGTGAAAGGAAAAGCTGGAGGATGTCATTTTTTGTGAGATACAACACAATTAAAATACCTGTAAATGAAGTGTACACAAACTTTAGAGTTAGGAAAGCAAACATTAAGCACATTTTATGTAATTCTGAAGTGTGATGGAAAAAAAGATTTTAATAGGATTAAAACAAATCAAGACACTTTAGTTGGTGATGCGCAAATTATAAATATTCACTGAAACCCGGTTTCCACTCATTATCAATTGTGTGCTATATAGTTTTATCAGTAAAACTGTATGCCTGTGCAAGTTTAGTGGCCATTTGAATGGAGATGTACTGTCTGTAAATGACTATACAGAACCACACGATGCTTTAGCAATCTATTTGCAACTGCATGCCCCAAAATGGACTGCCAGCTGCATTCTACACCATGTGTGTATATATATACATATCGGCGTTACTCACAAACAATATATGGAGAACAATATGAAGTTGCTGTATCGTTTTATTGATGATTTATTTATTGTGTGGGAGGGCTCTGATGTGGAAGCTACAGAATTTGTTTCAGCCATTAACAAGAATAACGTCAATTTAAAATTCACTTCCACTGTTAGTGATAAAAATATTCACTTCTTGGATGTGGAATTATACCTAGAAAACAACAAGCTGGAAACAAAGATATACAGGAAGAAAACAGCCGGAAGCTCGGTCTTGCATTCTTCGAGCTTTCACCCCTGGCACCTTGTTGAAAGCATTCCCTATGGGGAAATGTTGCGACTCAAAAGAGTCTGCAGCAACCCCGTAGACTTAGCGTTAGCACAGCAAGAAAGCAAGAAAAGATTCATATCTCGAGGGTACTCAAGAAAGACAATAGAAGCTGCTATTATTAAATCACAGAACCAAGACAGATCCCTTCTATTAAAAACTGTAAAGATGAGAGACCACATTGAACAACAACACCCTATTGAAGTAAGGTTAATTTTAGCTTACAATGCTCAACAAAAAGAGATTAAAAAGATCATGCAGCGCAACTGGCCTATTGTGCGGAGTGACCCAGTTATAGGGGTCAAACTACCACCAAATTTGGGAGTCACATACAGAAGAGCACCTTCCATGCACAATAGCCTAGTAAGCAGCAACCCAGAAGTAAATGACCAAAGAAAATGGTGGGTACAAAATGGATTTACAAAATGCAAAAGTTGCAAGGCATGCCAATATGGCATAAATAAGAAAACATATAAGATGGTTTTCAGTGAGAAAGAATTTAACATCAGTAAGCCACTTAATTTTAAAACTGAATACGCCATATATATTCTGGAATGCTCGTGCAACCTTAAATATGTGGGAAGCACTAAGCTTCCTGCATATAAGAGAATTTTGCAACACATTAGGGCCATTAATAATTATGACCAAACGTACCCAGTAGCAAGGCATTTCAGGGAAGTGTATGAAAGTAATCTCAAGCATTTCACATATTACCTCATTGATACCGTTCCTATTAATAGAAGGGGAGGTGATAGAGAAGGACAACTCAGGAAACTGGAGACCAGGTACATCCTAAACTTTGACAGCAAGACCCCAGGAGGTTTAAACACGACTGAGGATTTGTATACTTGTCTACAATGACATTCAAGATTCATTAGATCCTTTAATCAACCCTTATATTAAAATAGATACCCGTCAGTGTAATCAAATGATAGAATAGGGAGAATAGAGAATCCAAAATCAGGAAGGATGTTGGAGGGTCAATTTATCATTAATGAGAGAAGCTGCAAGGGTATTCAACCTTAAAGGATGGAGGCCGCCAAACCGACCATAACCACAAGAATACTCTAAGAGCACCTTAATATCTGTAGATAAAAGTTTGTGTTGCCGCAAGTGAGATTGGGTATGCTCACTGTTAGGAGAGCACTAGCACTTTAAGTTAATGAAGTCACAGAGCAGGAATAGACGGAACGTGGGGGAGCCCATTTTAGGACTTTTTCCTGGGGTAGGGGTATGAGAAATAATCATACATTAGAATAGATGAGGAAATCCAAAATGCATTTAAGCATGGACTCAACCACTTACAAAGAAATGTTTTTTTAAATATATTTTATGGCATTTCTGAAAACAATTTTAAATAATGAATATTTATGTATTTATTGTTATTTAAATTTATAATATGAGATCTATATATAAAAAAAATGTAATGGTATTTTATCTTCAATACTGTTCAAATATTTCATGATCTATTTATTTATTTATCTATATATTTATATGGGTACAAAAACATTGGTTCTTATTGAAATGCTATATGTATTTAACATTTAATATATATCATTTAATATTGAAAAGCATTTGTAATGAAAGTGTGAAAAAACTGTACTGTATTATACCCAAATATCACCAGAAAGTATGTCTTTCATGTCTATTACCTACTACCAATCGCAATAAGCACAAGTCACTTTAAAAGGGGTGTAAAAAAGCATTGGCGTTGTCATGTGATCAAGGTCCGGCTGGACCGAAACGAGTTATGGCCGATAGAAATAAAAAATAACTGAAGCACTTACTTTGTGGTCCGCGCCTGCTTTGGCTGACGAAAGCTGACCAAGAAAGCGGTAAATTTGGATATTATCTACTGGCGGTCGCCAGTAGATAGTTATAGTTAGGACCTTTTATCCATAGGAAATTCGTAACATTCTTTTCCCAATAACTTTGGTGCCGGATGACGAATCATCGCGAAATTTTCAAAACTAGTGGGGCGCTCCGGTCAGCTCCTGTCTTGAAAGTTTCGGGGTGATTCACCAAGCGGGGGCAGAGAAAAAAGGGGGGTCCCAAAACGTGTTTTCTCCATGTTAATTCCCATAGGAAATTTTAGCCACGGCTACAGCCTGAACTGCTGAACGGAATTACACCAAATTTGGCAAAAAGGTAGTGCTTGGTTCAGAAAGCGCCCTTTTTTAAATGGTGTCAATCCGTTCAGTAGTTGCGGAGAAAATCAAAAAATAGAGGTCAAAAAATCAATTTCCCATAGGAAACTTTAGTTGCGGAGAAAATCAAAAAATAAAAGTTTCGATATCTATGGCTGTGGTGGATCCGCGCACCCTCCCGACCACGAGCTGCATGCTAATTGGCTGTCAACACTCCAAACCAGGAAGTGTTGGCAGCCATCTTGTGACTCGGTAGAACCGAGTCACAAGAAAAGAGTAAAACAAACGCGAAAAAAAAGAAAAGGTGGCAGGGTAGAATCACCCTGACCCCCTAGGCCTGCTTAGGGGGTCCCACAAGGACCCTCAGGGCCCAAAAATGCATTTTTCTTTTTTAAGAAATCGGCAAAATGCGCGCCGGATCCGCGGATCCGGCGGCAAAACAAAATAAAAACGAAGCGCGGACTCCCGCGCTTCTTAATAATTAGCCCCCGGGTGGGCCAGGTCCCGGGGGCAGTGAAAAAAAAAGTGTGGGAGGGGCCCCAATCCCCACACACTGCCCCGGGGACCGCCACCTCCCCGGGGCTTGATTAATTAGTTGCGGGGGGCACGCAGCCCCCCCTCAGCCCCGGGGACCGCCACCCCCCGGGGCTTGTTTTTTTAAAGTTTGGGGGGGCCCAAGCCCCAGAGACTGCCACCCCACGGGGCTTTCATTAGGTATAATAGCGGGGCACACTGCCCCCCCTGCAGCCCCGGGAACCGCCACCCTCCGGGGCTTCATTTTTATAAAAAAAAATACCTGGGTGGGGGGGTTCGAGCCCCCCCACACGCCCCGGGGACCGCCACCTCCCCGGGGCACTTAAAATGTAAATTTGGGGGTCCGTTACGGACCCCCGAGCCCCGGGGACCACCACCTCCCCGGGGCTGTGCAAATGTTGGGAGGGGGCCGCGCGGCCCCCCTCCTGGAGCCCTTGATGGCCCTGGGGACCGCCACCCCCCAGGGCCAGCTCCTGCAGTGTCCCAGGGTGCCCACCCCCGGGACACTGCTGTTTACAATGACAGGGCGGGAGCCTCGCGGCTCCCGCCCTGTCATTGCAAACTGCTTTGCTTCATTGAAGCGAGAGCAGGGAAACCTGCTCTCGCTTCAATGAAGCAAGCAGATTGCTTTCCACACGGGGAGCTGCATGTCAGCAGCTCCCCATGTGGAAAAGCAATGCCGGCACCCGCAGGAGGCGGGGAGCTGGCAGGACCGTGGGGGGATTGGGGACCCCCCACGGTCCCCAACGAGAGCCCAGGCCCCGGGGGATGGGGTCCCCGGGGCCATTAGTGGCCCGGGAGGGGGGCCACGCGGCCCCCCCTCCACCATTATAAAAAAATATATTTTTTTTAAAAAAGATGGAAAGGCCGGCCCCGGGGGATGGGGTCCCCGGGGCCATAAATGGCCTGAGGAGGGGGGCCACGCAGCCACCCTCCAATAAGTTAAATAAAATTAAAAAACATGGCCATGCCCCGGGGGATGGGGTCCCCGGGGCCGAATATGGCCTCGGGAGGGGGGCCACGCGGCCCCTTCCAATTTTTAAAAATAAAAAAATCAGTGAGTAGGTATGTAGTTATTGGTGTTGGAGTGTCTATGGTTTTGAGAATGGTAGTCTGTAATTTAGAGTGGGTGTATCAAAAGTTATATTAGGGTGTGAGAAGATGCATGAAATTTTCACATGGATGATGTCATCAGTGATGTCATCAGTGGTGTCATTTGAGATGTCATCAGTGATGTCATCAGTGATGTCACTGACCATGTCATGAGTGATGTAATATGTGACGTCATCAGCAGTGCATTGCGGGGCGCGAGTTATAGTTAGCTGAACTAACTATAACGGGGGAATTTCACGGGTTTTGTACGAGTGAAATGTCCAACCAACTATAACGCCCCTGAAACCTATGGTTTTTTTCAGTGAATATATATATATATATATTTTTTTTTTTTTTTTGCATTTGCTACACTTGTTCTTTGTGTGAAGGGTTTTTCACAATCCCTATGACTTCAGTGATGTAACATTGATGTCAGCACCCCCACTCTGAAAATGGTGCAAAGGTGCTGAAATATGTTCCTGTGGCCAGTTTTAAATCAACCCCTTACAAGTATTCCCAAGCAAGACTCCAGGTGAACCTTACAGTATTTGTTGTTGCTGTTTTGTTTTTTTTACTTCACAAGGCCATTTTAATAGAGAATGTGCTCAATATGCGTGATCATTCACAATCATCTTAATTGTGTATGACTTTCATACACAAATTCAGACATATGGATGTGGCCTAACATCCAGAGCTGCCGACTTTGGATCTGGGGAACCAGGTTCAAGTCCCGGCATTGGGTCAATATTCTTTGATCCTGGGTAAATCACGTAACCTCCTGTGCTTAAAATAAAAAGAATCTGACATTGTTTAATGTAATCTTGTGCTCATGTAAAGTGCTGCAACACCCTTGGGCCATGTTTGTGCTATGTAAAACTGCAATATGTATATATGGATTACAAAAAGGCACCACTAGGCCTTGTTTTAATACAAAAATAGATATGAGGCCTTACCCCATACTCTGTTGCAGAAGGGGTTTTTCCAATTTGCTAAAATAACTGGTATCAACGCCAAGGTTTTTCAGAAGCTTTGTGATTTTAGAGTACGGGTGCCACAGGTCAGCACCCCACTTTAAAAAGTGTTTCAGCTCCAGACTCCAGTGCAGTCCACCACCTGCCACTTTGATGAGCAGATGAATAGCTTGGTCACAGTCCCATAAAGACATATGAAGGGTGTGATTAAGGACATGACACAAAGAATTGCTGTTAGAGAGGACTGCAACCGTTTGTAAAGACTTTGTTATTTTTGCAATTTACAGCAATTTGAAAGCATGTCTACTTTTACATTAAAAAATGGCCCCACCTCTTGTCTGTTAAAGCTAAGTGGGTCGCAAAAGTTTGTCGTTCTAAAAACTGGGTCTTGGTTCTAAAACGTTTGGGAAGCATTGTCCTGAAATAAAACGCTTATGAAACTGAAGTGAACAACGCTGTTTGACATTTTATTTTCACTCTTGCTTCTGTTGCTTATGCTAGGCTGCCACCTAGCAGCTATGTTCAACATTGCGCAGCATCTCAACAAAAATTATCCAGCGTTTGTAATGAAATGTAAACTATTCACTGTGCTCTTCCACTCACCAAGCATGATATGCAATACATGTGCAGTTCCAGGCAATGAACATAAATGACAGCATAAACTTTATCTTTAGATTATTCCTTTCATAACATTACTTTCCTTAAATATCATTCTATATGGCATTTGAGATATATTTGCAATATAATTAACCAATGCATTAGACATTTAAGTACGCTGTCAGTATCATATATTTATAGTAACACCAGATACATTTGCAGATCATTCTCCCCCTTTAAACCCTCCTAACATAACAAAACATGTGTATTTGTAAAGCGAACGTTCACCCCAATGAGGTCTCTCGGCGCTGAATAACAGATGTTTATTGTTACCCAACTCAATGGTACTCATTTTATCGACCTCAGATGGATGAAAGGCTGAGGGGGATATTCACAAGGACTTATCTCCGATTTATCTCCACCTTAACTCATCAAAAGTGGAGATAGATTTAACACTCCATTCACAAGTGGGTGCAAACTGCAGACATCGCCAGTATTCCCGAGATAACTGTCCCAAAATGTATCTCCACGGTGGACACCACCAACTAACCCTAATGAGATGCAGAGTAGGCGTTCCCGTGCAAAAACACACGAAAAAACCACAACACCACTTTCACAACGAACTGCCAGATCTGCGATGCGAACCAAACAGGCGATAAGCCGCAGTAGCACCAGGGATTTAACACCTGCCTTTTGCTGGTGTAAAGCAGGACGACTACCTGCAGCATGAAAGGGAGCCCAGCCAAGAGCCACACCTGAAGACCCACAGATGCCATGGAGACAATGAACATGCAGCTCCGATACCCAAGAGGGCCACAACACCCACCGCCACCCCCCCCAGCCCCCCCCGCCACCCCCGGACATACACATACCGTGCACGACACAAGAGCCACAAAAAGCGCATGATGACGCACATTGACAAAAAATAACACACATGTGTGGCCAGAAGAACGAGAAACAGTCACACAGCACTGAAGTAACAACCAAAAACTTTATTGAAATACAACACAAAACACCAATGCGGAAAACTCCTGTTGTGTCCGTCCAGGACAATCTCGATGTCAGCCTGGAAAACAAAGCACAAAATCAGAACGTGTGCCATGCGCACATCAAAGGAGCGAGACACAGAGAAACAGAGAATGAAAGAAAGGCAGAGAGAGAAGGAAAGGAAGGGAGAGAGAGCGATAGGGGGAAGGAAAGGAGAGAGAGTGAGAGTGAGAGAGAGAGAAGGAAAGGAGAGTGAGAGAGAGAGAAGGAAAGGAAGGGAGAGAGAGAGTGAGAGAGAGGGAAGGAAGGGAGAGAGAGAGAGAGAGACACCGCTGCCCCTGCGCACCCAGGCCCCACTGTTTACCTGCTGCCACCGGTGTGTCTCCAACCACGTGCCGGGATACACTGCAAGCCACCAGGTCTGCAACCTGTAATCGAGGCCAGAGTCAATCATGGCAGAGTCCATCACACAGCACACGGCAACAAAGCCTGTCCGTCCCTGCGCGCGCATGCAGCCGCACCCCACCCCCTCCCGCCGGCCAGCGCTGGCTGTCCGCACTTACGCACCCCGGGCCCACTGCTCACCTGCCGCCAACGGTGTGTCCACCAGTGGGCACACCACGTGCCCGTGCAAGCTCCAGGCCCCGGTCCCGCCACCATGGCATGGTCCACATGATGCGGAGCCGCCCCGCGGCCCAGCAGGTCCCACACATGACGCTGAGTCCTGAGGCATCAATGGCAGAGACCACATCATTGCACACGTCATCATCGCAGGTTGCACACCCGCTCAGCTATTTCGGTGCCACTAACCCTGTGCAACCCCAGTCAGCGCCACATGGTGGTAGGCCCGTGACGGGCGCAAGGCTTCGGGTGCCACTAACCCTGTGCAACCCCAGTCAGCGCCACGTGGTGGTAGGCCCGTGACGGGCGCAAGGTTTCGGGTGCGACCAACCCTGTGCGCAACAACTCATGGGCCCTTTATGATTGAGAACCGTGGAGCGTCCGTCATCCAGTCACCACCGGCAGTGGGGAATGTGACATTGTCGGCCCCTTATATTGGCGGGGTCACATGGCCTGTGACGCCTGTGCCGGATGGGTGTGGTTTGTGTGCAAACCTGCCCTCAGGGAGTGGCCGTGACATGCTGACAACTAGACCAGTGACCTGCATACCACCAGCGTGTACGCCTGCGACATGTAGCAATGTGGGCCCCCCTCTGAGCGTAAGCGGAGTGGTCTGGCCTGGCGTACGCCGGACCAGCGCAGGGCTTGCAACAATGACTCGGGGGCTCTGGGCGTGGTTCAGTCCATGCCCGGACAAGGAAGTGACTAATGCGTGTGTCCCTGTTGTAGTGTCCACGGCAAGTGGAACACAATAGGCAATGTGGCACGCTGTGACTGGCATCCCACTAGATGAGCATCATTGACGTGAGGGAAATCACTGTCCATACATTCATCCACACATTCATACATGAATGATGAAAGACATGACACAGCAGTGCGTTTCTGGATGTTCATTGCACATCCGGTGAAGTATTGCAGCTGGAGCAGTACAGGTCCAGGCCAAGCACACTACACAATATGGGCCCGTGGAGGGCCAGCCAGAGTCCATCCGGGGATGACAAGTACTGCGGATGAGGAAGGGTACAGTCCGCAGTCTGGTCGCCGTGTCATTGGTCATCAAACAGGATATGGCAGTCCATGTCGCGGTCCAAGGTGAGTGCAGCGGAGTGTATCAGGGGTCAGTGGCAGGTCATGGGGCCATGTGCGGCACCAAGCAGAAACAGGCAAGGTGGCGGACATGAATGCTAGTGCCTCCTTCTGAACCCAAGCCCATCCACGTCCTCGGATGTGTGCTCTGACCCACCTGTGGGTGTTGCAGTACTGGCTGCGGCGCTGTGTGCCACTGACACATCAGGGGCTGGAGGAGGATTGTCGGCTGCACTGTGTGGCAGTGACACATCAGGTGCCGGAGTGGATACGCCTGCCGCACTGGGAGGCACTGACACACCAGGGGGCGGAGATGTGGATGGTGTGGGGGCAGCAGCATTCATCATCGCCATGCCTTGTGGCAGCAATGCCATGATGAGGACATGCAGGGCATGGTAGATCCCAGCTACATTTCGCTGATGTGCAGCGGTGGCTGCCATCCTTTCCGCCTCCATCCGCACCATGTCCTCCATGAGCCTCCGCATGTGTGCCAGCTCACGGCTGGGATCGCTGGAGCCACACTGAGCGGACAGGTGTTCTTGTCTCCGAGTCAGGACTCCAGCGATGTCAGTCAGGGCTCGTTGGAGACCATGGAGCGGGCCGTGGGTGTCCATTAGGGACTGGAGCTGGTACCTGATGGGACCTAGACACCCATGGATGGCATCCAGTTTGGTAGCCATGAGGTCGAACCCCACCCGCACCTGCTCAGCCGTCTCCCTCTGGCCCTCCAGCACACGGCATTGGAAGGCCATGTGTTGTTCCTGGGGGTCTTGGGAGACTGCCGGGGCTGTGGGTGCCTCCTGCTGGGTGGTTTGTGGAGTGGGTGGGGTCTCCTCGATGCAGCTGGGCTGCCCTGGTCCTAGAGGTGATTGGCGGATGAGTTCAATGATGTCTTGGAGGGCTTGGGTGTCGATGCTGGTGGTGTCCTCCTCGTCATCAGTGAAGAGTGGCTGGGACTGCTCTGCAGGAGGTGTTGACGGTGCCCCTGCAATGTGAAGGGGAGATGGTGTATTACAATGTGTCCGCATGTATATAGCCGCATGGTACAGGTTCACATTCAGACAGCATGGCATTGTACATTGTGACAGTCTGTGGATCAGGGCCATGATCCAGAGTCATTGTGGGTGTGCACTGTGCTCTGCTTGATTGTGCATGTGTGCCATTGTGGCCATCTCCCCCTGTCCCCCCAGTACCTGGTGGTTACTCACCCTGTTGCTGTGGTGTTGTGTCATGTCGAGCAGTGTCCAGTCCCCCGACTCCTGCCACAGTCTCCACACTGATGACTGTCGACACCAGCTCCTCCATGTCATCCAGCTCCAGCTGTGGCACTGGGCTCCCACCTCCAGTCTGCATTGCTGCCTTTTGGTTGCCTGCGAGTTTCTCCTTGGTCTTGCGCTTGATGTCATTCCATCGCCTCTTGACCTCGTCCATTGACCTCTTGTGCTCTCCGACGGCATTCACCTTGTCCATGATGGCCCGCCATAATCCATTTCTGGTGCCCAATGACACATTGGAGGCGATGAACAGTTGTTGATGGTGTTCTATCACCTCCATGATCAGGATACGATTCTCCTGCGGACTGTACTTCGTCTTCCTCTTCTTCTTGTCCTTGCCCTTCCCTGTCACCGTGGTCCCGGGCTGGTCGTCCGGGGTACTTGTGGGGTTGCGCTCGTCCTCTGCGCCTGCTCCGGCTGCCTCCATGGTGCTTGGGTGTTGGTCATTTTGTGTTTGTGTGTTTTTTCTCCTTTTGTAGTGATTTTCCCGCCTGCCGTGTGTGTATGGCAGGCCTGACGCTGCTTATCGCTGATTTCCTCATCACGAATGGGCTCATCGCACGTTTTTTGGTGTTGGGGTTTGTGTTTTTATCGCCGTCGCGGTGGATGTATCGCGGTTATTGTCCGCGGTTTCAGGAGACTATCGCATGGTACCGCCGTGTTGTGAATTCCACGTTAACACAGGGTTATTTTCCCGCGATGGACTGCGATGTGTAAAGTTGCGTTAACATTTGCTGGAGATGTTTAGCACACGTTCTTGTGAATATACCCCTGAGTTGCCCCGCCAGGATTTGAACCTGTGACCATGAGGTCGAACACAGGCCCCTGCAGCGGATGCATTAGTCCACTGAGCCACCAGACCCAGCTTTATATATTTTACTTTGTGGTCCCGGTGTAGTCTTCACCCTCTCTGCCCCCCTTTCTGAGTCTGTGTTATCTGTCTATTGCTCTTAAAGAGTATGCCTAGATTATGTCATGTATAGCTGACTGGTCATTTAAGTCTCATGTGGGTCTGCATTGCCACCTTTCCCATTCCCTCAAACTTTGGAATGTAGCTTTTCATCCAGTGCCCTGATATTATCTGCTTCCCTGTGTGCATTTGCCTACAAACTCCTATGTGAATGGTTTTACATTTTAGGGTACCCATATAATCACGTGCCAAGTCCACTGCTGCAGATTTTTCCAACTTGTTGCTTGGAGTCTCCCTTTTTACCAGAACTTAGAAAAACTAAATCCATGCCAGATTTTTAGGATAACCAATGATCATGTAAATTAATTCCATTTAGAGCTATTGTATGCAAATATATTTGATGCAGATATCCTGAATATATGGAACGGATCCAGTCATCGTAGGCTTGCTCTTGGAACATTTCCTCTATTATACCTCATACTGTCTTTCAGTGAGCCTGAAGCCTAGATACTCCTAGGCGCAGGTAAAAGGCATCAGGGCCATTGCTCACAAATCCAGTTCCATCCATGTCACTCCATGTCACTAACCAAGCTGTCACAAACCCTTACTTACAGTGTCGAAAACAGTGGTGTGAATTCGCCTGGAGTTTGCGTTTGTGGCTATCGATCACGTGATTGCTTTCTTTGTCCTGAAACTATTTTGATAGTGTCTGCTATTTATACAGCTGCTGTTACAGAACAAAATGCAGTCAGATCAAAACTTATATTTCAAAGTTACCCATTAAATATTTTCCATCTTTCACAGATATGATATGGTGACTGATCCAAACTACTCTGCAGAGATTTACCACTGACCACTGTTTAATGAACATTCTAGTCAATTAACAAAACCTAAACTCTAATTCTCATTTGTGTCTATTGTCAGTTGCATCTTGTAGGTGTCAGGACTCATTTAAAATCCCACATTAGTTCTACACACAGGCAGGGGAGTTAGCACCAAGACAAAATGTGGTCTGGGAGGGGTAGGTAAGCAGTGGAGTGGCAGCGGGAAGTGGTGAGAACCAGACCAGGGGATTCTTGGCATTTGGAAGGTAGGTTACGTTACTGCATACTGGAAGATAGTGTAATTCCCCAGTGGTCAAAGTGCATTAAAAAGTAGGGGAACTGTGATTCCTCATGCAATGGGGGGCGGGGAGAGTAAACGTGGGGGCAGGGTCAAAGGTGTGGGGAAAAAACACAAAATATTGTGTAACTTTTTTGGTCTTTCACCTTCAGGTAACTACATATAAAATAGCGCAAAGCTTAAATGAAAAATGAATACAAGTTAACTTAATCAGTGGGAAATGCACTATCACACATTATGAAACCTCTATTAGTTAATGCACTGCAGAGGTCTGTGTCTAACCAGAGAGCCAAAGAATTGAATCCTGGTTGGTGCAGTGGAGAATAGTAACTTGTGTATGTTTAGTGCTACGTGGTCTCAGATGTGACAGAAACCACAGTGGACATGTGTCGTTATTTTAAACTTGCATTGCACACAGTATAAGATAGGCTGCTACAAAATGTGCAAAAATGTTTAAGATAAAAAAGAGCTTCCAAAATATAGATGTTAGTAATGACTGTATGTAATGCATTTTTTTTTTTTAAAAACCCACTTCACAGCTCAGCCTTGCAATACTACTTGAAAAGAATGAGGGGCCTATTTATTAAAAAGTAACACAGCGCAGCAAGTCACTTTGCTGCGCTCCATTACAGGAAAAGGACAGGAATGCTCCATATTTATCACAATACAGTGCATTCCTGCCTTTTCCGCAGCGCTGGTGCACAATGGGCTGCCTAGCGCCAGTGCAGGCACCCTTGCAACATGGTGCAAGGGTGCCTGCATTGCATACAGGATGGTTTTTGGCCGTGCACAGCAGGGGGTTGGCAACAAATCTCACACTGGGCATGCCTTTTGTCGCATGCATAGTGCGGTTGGCCACAGGGCAGGAAGTCACCCAGAAGCAGCCAATTCCGCGCTGTGTGGGGCCTTTGCTCATGTGTGGTGTTGGGTTGAGTTAGCCGAATGGCCTATGCTGCATCCAGGCCCTGCTTCCAACTCCCTGCAGGAAGCCAACCCCACACTGCACACAGCCTTCGGCCGTGCGCAGCAGAGGTTGATCACAGAGCTTGGCCTACCGCCAGGTCCTGTGGCCAAACCCCCAGCAGGCTGCCAACCCCACACCGTGCACAGCCTTTGCCGTGCACAGCACAGGGTTGGCCTTCGGGCCCCAGGGACATACCAATAAAAAAAGGGGAGAGGTCCTTGTGCCCCCCCCCCCTCCCTGAGTCTTATTAAGCCCTCTGGACCCCATCCCCCAGGGCCTTAAGTATTTTAAAGGGGAGGAGGTCTCATGGCCCACCTCCCATAGCCTCATTAGGCCCTCTGAACCCCATCCCCAGGGCCATCGGGTTTTTAAAGGGGAGAGGGGGCCAAGTGGTCCCCCCTCTTCGAGCCTTACTAGGCCATGTGGACCTCTTCTTCCAGGGCCGTTTCTTTTTCTAAGGAGTGTGGGGCCAAGGGGTGAGCTCCCAGGGCCTATAATGGCTCGTGGAGGGGGGCCATGCACCCCCATGCTCATATTTGATCAATCAGGCCCCGTGGACGAATGCAGCTCGGGGATGGTGACAGCGCACCCCCTTCCCTACCTTAATTAATTGGACCCCAGGGATGGAGGACCCCGGGGCCGAATACCACTCGGAGGATGGGGTCTAATATGTCTCAGGGAGGGGGGCCATGCACTTCCCTCCCCTTAATTACACAATGCAGGCGGCCAAGCCACCGCCATTTTGTATCTTTTTTTTTTATCCCGCAGGAGTCCAGCAGGATTGTGGCTGAAACTGCGGATTTTCTTTTTATTTTGGCTCCAGGGGAAGGGAGAAACCCTGTCCGCTTATATTTTTTTTATTTAACACTTCAGGACCTGGGACTAAGTCTCATGTTGTTGACAGTCAATCAGAGCCCCCGCGGCAGTCTGACTCTTCTGGAGTGACTTGGCCCAAGAGAAATAAAGCTCCCTGGGCCAATAAGAATGTTCCATTTTTTAACTGGGTCTCCCACAAGAGTCTCTCGAGCCTCATGCGGACCCAACCGTCCAGATATATAAATATTTTTGATTGTTAATTTCTAAAAAAAACTACTGAACTAATTTACATTGAATCACAAAAAGCACAATCCGTGGTCCAAGATCTAGCTTCCTGACAAATGTATTGTAATTTCGGTTAGCAGTTTAGCTGTAACCCTTCTTAAAGAAGTCTATGGAAAATTCTTGGGGATTTTGCGTTTTGGGAAACCCTTTTCTCATCCCCTGCTAGACGAATCACCCTGAAACATTCCATGCACAAACTAGTCAAGAAGTAGCACCTTATTGAAAAGTTTTGTAGAGATTCTTAGAACTAGCCAAAGTTATTAGCAACACAAAAAAATGCTTTTCCTATGGAAATATATATATCGTATTCTTAACTCCACATTTACTTGCCTTGTTAACCTTCCCAGTGTGTGGAATGGCCATTGGCCAACACCTGGGAGGGCTAATTAGGATCCTCCGGTGCCTGCGCCGGAAGATTAATTTTTGTAGAGGAGAGGGCTGGGGAGACGCAGAAACGCTTCCGCGTCATCCCCTCTCACCTCCCCTCCCATCTGTGATGTTTGGTATTTAGGATGCCTCCCCATGTTTGTGGGAGGCATCCCTGGATAGTCTCCCCTTTCCAACGATGCCTCTCACAAACAGATTCCTGCTTGTGATACTGCTAGGGAGGGTTGGCCCTCGTGGTACCAGGCCGTCCCCGCGGAGCAATATTCTAAAATAAATGTGTGTTTTTCCACCTGGGCAGCGCAATCATTCACATATATATATATATCTATATTATCTACTGGCAGTCGCCAGTAGATAGTTATAGTTAGGACCTATTTCCCATAGGAAATTCACAACATTCTATTTCCAATAACTTTGGCGCCGGTCGACGAATCTTCGCGAAATTTTCAAAACTTATGGCCCGCTCCGGTCCGCTCCTATCCTGAAAGTCTCGGGGTGATTCGTCAAGTGGGGGCCGAGAAAAAAGGGGGGTCCCAAAACGTTTTCCCCATGCAATTTTCCATAGGAAACTTTAGACACGGCTACAGACCGAACTGCTGAACGGAATTACACCAAATTTGGCAAAGAGGTAGTTCTTGGTTCAGAAAGAACCCTTTTTGTTAAATGGTGTAAATCCGTTCAGTAGTTCCTGAGAAAATCAAAAGTAAAATCACATATATATCTGGGCGGAGCCTAACCACACATGTCATTGTGAGATCTGATTGGCTGTCAGCACTTCATCCTGGAATTGCTGGCAGCCATCTTGGGACCAATATACATGATAGTACCCCATTGAAATGCATTGTAGTGAATCAAAGATTTTGAGGGTTACCAAAAGGAGAACTATAAAGGGTGATAACAGACTTTAGTTACATTAGAATTCATTTGTTGATGGTACCATACTAATTTCAGGAATTGTGGTGTGTTCTAAGGTGATTTTACCCTGTGAAAAACCTTCTGCTGGGATATCATGAATCATGTTTGAGAGAAAACTATTTTCACATGCTTGTCCCATAGAGTTTTGGAAGGTGCTCCAGAAGCTAAAATGAGAGCATATTTTCTGTAAATTCACATTATCTTTCTCAGTCATGTGAGAATGAAGTCTGACATTCTCAGTAAAACATGTACATCCAACAAGGGCAAAGACTGTCAGTTGATTCCTTTGTGTTCTACTGCAGCTTCCCAGAGTGTTCTAAAGAACAACTAGAGTGCTAACAGCCTTACTTATGACAAAAGTATGGCACACCTGAAGCCATCTTGATTGGAATAAACTGGTAACTCTTAAAACATTTAATTTAAAAAGGAACAAAATGATGGGGTTCATTTTGTCATAGAAATTATGGTTAGTGCTGTAGAAAGAAAAATTAGGACATGTTTTAAGTGAGATCTCAACTATCTTCCTGTTATATTTCAACAGGAGCAGCCTGCCAGTTGATTCCTTTGTGTTCTACTGCAGCTTCCCAGAGTGTTCCAAAGAACAACTAGAGCGCTAACAGCCTTACTTATGACAAAAGTATGGCACACCTGAAGCCATCTTGATTGGAATAAACTGGTAACACTTAAAACATTTAATTTAAAAAGGAACAAAATGATGGGGTTCATTTTGTCATAGAAATTATGGTTAGTGCTGTAGAAAGAAAAATTAGGACATGTTTCAAGTGTGATCTCAAATATCTTCCTGTTATATTTCAACAGGAGCAGCCTGTCAGTTGATGCCTTTGTGTTCTACTGCAGCTTCCCAGAGTGTTCTAAAGAACAAATAGAGTGCTAACAGCCTTACTTATGACAAAATTATGGCACACCTGAAGCCATCTTGATTGGAATAAACTGGTAACTCTTAAAACATTTAATTTAAAAAGGAACAAAATGATGGGGTTCATTTTGTCATAGAAATTATGGTTAGTGCTGTAGAAAGAAAAATTAGGACATGTTTCAAGTGTGATCTCAAATATCTTCCTGTTATATTTCAACAGGAGCAGCCTGTCAGTTGATGCCTTTGTGTTCTACTGCAGCTTCCCAGAGTGTTCTAAAGAACAACTAGAGAGCTAACAGTCTTACTTATGACAAAATTATGGCACACCTGAAGCCATCTTGATTGGAATAAACTGGTAACACTTAAAACATTTAATTTAAAAAGGAACAAAATGAGGGGGTTCATTTTGCCATAGAAATGAACATTTCCAGCACGACCCCCTTCACTACCTAAACACAACTGCACTACCCTAAACCCTAAAACACTACCCCCAGCACGACCCCCTACACTACCCAAACACCACTGCCATACCCTAAACCCGAAAACACTACCCCCAGCATGAACCCCTACACTACCCAAACACCACTGCACTACCCTAAACCCTAAAACACTACCCCCAGCACTACACCCTACACTACACAAACACCACTGCACTACCCTAAACCCTAAAACACTACCCCAGCACTACCCCCTACACTACCCAAACACCACTGCACTAACATAAACCCTACAACACTACCCCCAGCACAACCCCCTACACTACCCAAACACCACTGCACTACCCTAAACCCTAAATCTACCCCCAGCACGACCCCCTACACTACCCAAACACCACTGCACTACCCTAAACCATAAAACACTACCCCCAGCATGACCCCCTACACTACACAAACACCACTGCACTACCCTAAACCCTAAAACACTACCACCAGCATGACCCCCTACACTACTCAAACACCACTGCACTACCCTAAACCCTAAAACACTACCTCAGCACGACCTCCTACACCACCCAAACACCACTTCACTACCCTAAACCCAAAAGCACTACCCCAGCACGACCCCTTACACTACCCAAACACCACTGCACGACCCTAAACCCTAAAACACGACCCCCTACACTACACAAACACCACTGCACTACCCTAAACCCTAAAACACTAGAACCCAGCACGACCCCCTACAGTACACCAACACCACTGCACTACCCTAAACCCTAAAACACTACCCCCTACACTACACAAACACCACTGCACTACCCTAAACCCTAAAACACTACCCCCAGCACGACCCCCAATACTACACAAACACCACTGCACTACCCTAAACCCTAAAACACTACCCCAGCACGACTCCCTACACTACCCAAACACCACTGCACTACCCTCAACCCTAAAACACTACCCTCAGCACGACCCCCTACACTACCCAAACACCACTGCACTACCCTAAACCCTAAAACACTACCCCCAGCACGACTCCCTACACTACACAAACACCACTGGACTACCCTAAACCCTAAAACACTACCCCCAGCATGACTCCCTACACTACCCAAACACCACTGCACTACACTAAACCCTAAATCTACCCCCAGCATGACCTCCCACACTACACAACCACCACTGCACTACCCTAACCCCTAAAACACTACCCCCAGCCCGACCCCCTACACTACCCAAACACCACTGCACTACCCTAAACCCTAAAACACTAACCCCAGCATGACCCCCTACACTACCCAAACACCACTGCACTACCCTATACCCTAAAACATGACCCCCTACACTACACAAACATGACTGCACTACCCTAAACCCTAAAACACTACCCACAGCATGACCCCCTACACTACACAAACACCACTGCACTACCCTAAACCCTAAAACACTACCCCCTACAGTACACAAACACCACTGCACTACCCTAAACCCTAAAACACTACCCCCAGTATGACCCCCTACACTACACAAACACCACTGCACTACCCTAAACCCCCTACACTATACAAACACCACTGCACTACTCTAAACCCTAAAACACTACCCCCAGCACGACCCCCTACACTACCCAAACACCACTGCCATACCCTAAACCCTAAAACACTATCCCCAGCATGAACCCCTACACTACCCAAACACCACTGCACTACCCTAAACCCTAAAACACTACCCCCAGCACTAACCCCTACACTACACAAACACCACTGCACTACCCTAAACCCTAAAACACTACCCCAGCACGACCCCCTACACTACCCAAACACCACTGCACTAACATAAACCCTAAAACACTACCCCAGCACAACCCCCTACACTACACAAACACCACTGCACTACCCTAAACCCTAAAACACTACCCCCAGCACGACTCTCTACACTACCCAAACACCACTGCACTACCCTAAACCCTAAATCTACCCCCAGCACGACCCCCTACACTACCCAAACACCACTGCACTACCCTAAACCATAAAACACTACCCCCAGCATGACCCCCTACACTACACAAACACCACTGCACTACCCTAAACCCTAAAACACTACCACCAGCATGACCCCCTACACTACTCAAACACCACTGCACTACCCTAAACCCTAAAACACTACCCCATCATGACCCCCTACACTACCCATACACCACTGCACTACCCTAAACCCTAAAACACTACCCCCAGCACGACCCCCTACACTACTGCACTACCCTAAACCCTAAAACACTACCCCCAGCACGACCCCCTACTCTACCCAAACACCACTGCACTACCCTAAACCCTAGAAAAGAAACCCCCACATCATGCCCAATCCCCCTTACCTCTCACTCCTCGTGGTTCCTCTCTCCTCGTGGTTCCTGCTTCACGTCGTCTCTGAGGGGCGGTGCACGTCGTTGTGAGGAAACGGAACAGCCTCTGTTTCCTTACAACGACGTGGATCATCTACATGTTTTTTAGAACGCATGGTCATTTACCATACATACCTTTACAACAAAATTTGTTGTAAAGGCATGCGTGGTAAATGACCATGCGTTCTAAAAAAATGCGTAGTAATGACTTCGCGATGTACAACGCATGCGTGGTAATGCATGCGTTGTAATGGTATCGCGAAGTAAAAAAGTCGTTGTAACGGCTGCTTACCGATCGAAGCTGGCCCCTGTTCTTCAGTGAGACGTTTATTTGATTAATTAGGAGGAAGGAATGTGGTTTTTGTACCGAAAAGTGCATTCCCGGCTGTTGTATTGTGAAAGTGTCCGCGTGGCCTGGTTTCACTTCCGGTGAGAGAGTGAAAGAGTCTGTTTGGATCTAAAGGTGTTCTGTTGTTGGACGGGGCCGGCGCGAAACGTCATCAGAAAGCATAGCTAATGGAAAGCGTCCTCCCTGAAGTGTGGAGCAGTGCCATGAGAGGTCAACGAGTGTGCGTCCCACTGCAGTATGACAGTATGACCGTACCGCGTGACCCATGTGCCACCTCCAGGGTACGGGAGGCAGAAGCGGCATCGCAGGTCCTCTTGAAGACCGTTGTAGCACTAATTCTACATTTTGGTACTAGGGCATTTTAACTTCGTTGTTCCTGCCAGATACAAAGAGAAGATCCTGTGTTATTCAGTGCCCTCGTTACCTTTTTTGTGGGTTGTGGTGCTTGTCACTTCGCTGCCCCGCCGATGCACACGACTGGGCACCCCACCTCGTGTGCCATCTGCAGGGCCTCTGCCCTCGGATCACTGGTTTCGGTTTCTGGAGTGGCAACATAAACAGTTGCTCCCAAAGGACTAGCCTGAACACTTAGGTGAATATCCCCTGCACCAGCATTCCACAGAAATTCTTTCCTAGCTCTCCCACGTCAACGAGGACGTCATAATAGCACGGCTCCGCTCGCGACACCGTATGACGTCATCGGAGCCATAAGAGAACCTCGTCGGTGTGCTGTCGTCAGTTCCACCCATTTTTTCCGTGCCACCGAGGCAAACAGGGGACCGAGACATTTTCACATGTATACATAGTATAATAAATATATATATATTCACTGAAAAAACCATAGGTTTCAGGCACGTTATAGTTAGAAATTAGCATTTAAAAAACCTTAGAAATTCACTGAAAAAAACATAGGTTTCAGGCACGTTATAGTTAGAAATTAGCATTTAAAAAACCTTAGAAATTCACTGAAAAAACCATAGGTTTCAAGGGCGTTATAGTTAGTTGGACATTTCACTCGTACAAAACCATAGAAATTCCCCCGTTATAGTTAGTTCAGCTAACTATAACTCGCGCGCCCGCAATGCACTGCTGATGACGTCACATATTACATCACTCATGATATGGTCAGTGACATCACTCATGACATCACTGATGACATCATCCTTGTGATAGAGTGGCAGACCTCCTCTCACCCTAATATAACCTTTGATACACACACTCAAAAATACAAACTGACATTTTCAAAACAATGGACATACCAATACCAGTTACAACACACCTATTCAGTAATTCCAAGAACTACACACACATCCACTCATTCACCAACAGTCCCTATACAGTCACTCATACATGTACTCACTCATCATATGTACTCATACACCTATACATCCTGTTACACACCGCCACTCATCCTTAGAGTTACTCACACACATAGTCACACATGCAAACAAAGTATCAAACATCCATTTACTTGCATATACAGTTATACACACACTACCACACTTACTCTCTTAAACAATCACTTATAGAAACACCTACTTATTTGTACAGGAACTCTTCCAATCTCTCACTCTCACATATACTCACTTATATACACCAATACTCACATATACTAGTTAAAAACATATGTAGTTACTCATAAAGACACTATTGAGACAGTCATTCACTCACTAACACACCCATACACACACTCATCCACCTATACAGTCCTGCACACATGCTGTCTTCAACACATACAAACAGTGAGTCACTCATTCATGCATCTATGCACTAAGTAATACCCCCCACCGAACCATACAGACACTCAGACACTCATACTGATACTCAAAAAACCAACTAATAACCCATATAGACACTCATGTAGCTACTCACCAACCCATGCAGCCACTTATACACAAAGTGAGAGACTGATACAGATATTTTCATATTTAAACATTACTCACTTCCCCATGTATTCACTAAGATACACTTAATCAGTCAGTTATACAATCAATTTTACAAAAAAAATCTCCATTTAGGCACTTATATACCCATTTATTCTTCCATCGACCTTGAGATATACATATATAAAACATATTTAATTTTCAGAAAAACACACATTCACTGGATGATGTCATCAGTGATGTCATCAGTGATGTCACTGACCATGTCATGAGTGATGTAATATGTGACGTCATCAGCAGTGCATTGTGGGTGCGCGAGTTATAGTTAGCTGAACTAACTATAACGGGGGAATTTCTATGGTTTTGTACGAGTGAAATGTCCAACTAACTATAACGCCTCTGAAACCTATGGTTTTTTCAGTGAATATATATATATTCACTGAAAAAACCATAGGTTTTAGGGACAGTTATAGTTAGTTGGACATTTCACTCGTACAAAACCATAGAAATTCCCCCGTTATAGTTAGTTCAGCTAACTTTAACTCGCGCCCCCGCAATGCACTGCTGATGACGTCACATATTACATCACTCATGACATGGTCAGTGACATCACTGATGACATCACTGATGACATCTCAAATGACATCACTGATGACATCATCCAGTGACTGTGTGTTTCTGTAAAGTTTAAATATGTTTAATATATATAGGGAAAGGCGTATTGAAGAATGAGTGGGTGTATAAGTGTCTGAATGGATGATTTAGTACGTGAGTGACTGACTCTACAAGTGAGTGATTAAACGTATCTTACTGAATGCATGGGTTAGTGACTAAACTGTGTGAATGTCTGTATCCGTCTGTTTGCTGGTGTGTAAGTGGATGCATGGATTTGCGAATAGCTACATGAGTGTCTATATGGGTTATTGATTGGTTCTCTGAGTATCTGTATGGCTGCCTGAGTGTTTGTGTGGGTGGGGTGTGTGTGACTCTGTACATAAATGTGTGAGTGGGTGATTCACTGGGTGCATAATTTCAAGAGTGCATCTGTGATGGACTGCTTGGGTGGGTGAGTGTGTGTATGGGTGTGTTAGTGAGTGAATGTATATCTCAGTGGTACATGTGCGAGTAACTACATATGTAAAAGGCAGTATATATGTGTGTTAGAGTATTTAAATGGCTATAAGTGAGAGTGTGTGATAGTGAGAGTGGCTGTATGGATGCGTGTGTGCTTGTATCAGTTATTGTATAAGAACGTAAGAATGTGCTAGTATTTGTATGAGTAAGTGAGCTGGTGTGTGTATAACTGTATAGGTGAGTAAATGGGTGTGTGATTAATTTTTGCATGACTGACTAGGTGTGTGAGTACCTCTATGGATGAGTGGCGGTGTGTGAGTGTTTATATAGGTGTATGAGTGCATATGATAGTCCTGTACTGAGTGACTGTAAGTATGAGTGACTGTACGGGTGAGTGAGTGGATGTGTGTGTAGACCTAAGAATCAGTGAGTGGGTATGTAGTTTTTGGTGTTGGAGTGTCTATGGTTTTGAGAATGGCAGTCTGTAATTTAGAGTGGGTGTATCAAAAGTTATATTAGGGTGTGAGAAGATGCATGAAATTATCACATGGATGATGTCATCAGTGATGTCATTTGAGATGTCATCAGTGATGTCACTGACCATGTCATGAGTGATGTAATATGTGACGTCATCAGCAGTGCATTGCGGGGCGCGAGTTATAGTTAGCTGAACTAACTATAACGGGGGAATTTCTATGGTTTTGTACGAGTGAAATGTCCAACTAACTATAACTGTCCCTAAAACCTATGGTTTTTTCAGTGAATTTCAAAGGTTTTTTAAATGCTAATTTCTAACTATAACGTGTCTAAAACTTATGGTTTTTTCAGTGAATTTCAAAGGTTTTTTAAATGCTAATTTCTAACTATAACGTGCCTGAAACCTATGATTTTGTAAGTGAATTTCAAAGGTTTTTTAAATGCTAGTTTCTAACTATGCCGACAGAGGTAGGACATGTGAAGAAAGAAGAAAAAACGCACAGAAAGAAGCAAAAGAAATGCAGAAAGAAGCAACAGAAGTCCACAAAGACGAAGAAAAGTGCAGGAAGAAGCAAGACATGTGCAGAAAGAACCAACAGAGGAGCAGAAAGAGGCCTTGTTGCAAAATCATCCTGTGCCCACAACTTTTTCAGACGGGTACTGGTGGTAACTGACTCTGACTAACCAGAGCCAGTGCTATGCTAAAAGACACTTAGAATACAGTGAAAACACCTACATACACTAGGGAACACTATGCGTTGGGGTACCCCTGTGATTAGCATGACCTCCTCTGCAAGTCCCTAGTACATAATAGGGCAGGGGGATTAAAACTACCTCTTAAAACGCGCTACAGGGCGCGTTTGCACAGTGGTGAAGGGAGGGGGGGCCTGAGGTGACATGTGTGCAAACGTGCCCCGTGGCGCGTTTTAAGTTGCGGGATTAAGTCCACTTGAATCCTGAGGGTCCCTGGGGCCCAACTAGCCCCCCAGGTACCTACAGTTAGGACCACAGAGCTGAGTTGCAGAGAGGCGTTCCGAGGCCACGCACCTTTTTCACCTCTCTGCAACGCAACTCTGTTGTGCTTACTGAAGGTACCTGGTGGGCTAGTTGGCCCCCAGGGTCCCTCAGGATTCAAAGGGAATTAATTCCCCAACTTAAAACGCACCACAGGGCGTGTTTGCGCACATGTCACCTGAGGCCCTGCCCCTCCCTTCACCACTGTGCAAACGCGCCCCGTGGAGCGTTTTAAGTTGGGGATTAATTCCTTTGAATCCTGAGGGACCCTGGGGGCCAACTAGCCCACCAGGTACCTTCAGTAAGCACAACAGAGTTGCGTTGCAGAGAGGTGAAAAAAGGTGCGTGGCCTCGAACGCCTCTCTGCAACTCAGCTCTGTGGTCCTAACTGTAGGTACCTGGGGGCTAGTTGGGCCCCAGGGACCCTCAGGATTCAAGGGGACTTAATCCCGCAACTTAAAACGCGCCACGGGGCACGTTTGCACACATGTCACCTCAGGCCCCCCCTCCCTTCACCACTGTGCAAACGCGCCCCGTGGAGCGTTTTAAGTTGGGGGATTAATTCCCTTTGAATCCTGAGGGTCCCTGGGGCCCAACTAGCCCACCAGGTACTTCCAGTAAGCACCACAGGCCTGCGTTGCAACGCCTGTAACAAATTGTGCATTTGTGTTTAGGTAGTGAAGAGGGTCGGGCTGGGGGTAGTGTTTTAGGGTTTAGGGTAGTGCAGTGGTGTTTGGGTAGTATAGGGAGTCGTGCTGGGGAGTGTTTTAGGGTTTAGGGTAGTGCAGTGGTGTTTGGGTAGTGTAGGGGGTCGTGCTGGGGGTAGTGTTTTAGAGTTTAGGGTAGTGCAGTGGGGTTTGGGTAGTGTAGGGGGTCGTGCTGGGGGTAGTGATTTAGGGTAGTGCAGTGGTTTTGGGTAGTGTAGGGGTACTGCTGGGGGTAGTGTTTTAGTGTTTAGGGTAGTGCAATGGTGTTTGGGTAGTGTAGGGGTACTGCTGGGGGTAGTGTTTTAGGGTTTAGGGTAGTGCAGTGGTGTTTGGGTAGTGTAGGGGGTACTGCTGGGGGTAGTGTTTTAGGGTTTAGGGTAGTGCAGTGGTGTTTGGGTAGTGTAGGGGTTCGTGCTGGGGGTAGTTTTTTAGGGTAATAGGGTAGTGCAGTGGTGTTCGGGTAGTGTAGGGGGTCGTGCTGGGGGTAGTGTTCTAGGGTTTAGGGCAGTGCAGTGGTGTTCGGGCAGTGTAGGGGGTCGTGCTGGGGGTGGTGTTTTAGGGTTTAGGGTAATGCAGTGGTGTTCGGGCAGTGTAGGGGGTCGTGCTGGGGGTGGTGTTTCAGGGTTTAGGGCAGTGCAGTGGTGTTCGGGCAGTGTAGGGGGTCATGCAGGGGGTGGTGTTTCAGGGTTTAGGGCAGCGTAGTGGTGTTCGGGCAGTGTAGGGGGTCGTGCAGGGGGTGGTGTTTCAGGGTTTAGGGCAGTGGTGTTTGGGCAGTGTAGGGAGTCGTGCTGGGGGTGGTGTTTCAGGGTTTGGGGCATTGCAGTGGTGTTCGAGCAGTAAAGGGGGTCGTGCTGGGGGTGGTGTTTCAGGGTTTAGGGCAGTGCAGTGGTGTTCGGGCAGTGTAGGGGGTGGTGCAGAGGGTGGTGTTTCAGGGTTTAGGGCAGTGCAGTGGTGTTCGGGCATTGTAGGGGGTCGTGCAGGGGGTGGTGTTTCAGGGTTTAGGGCAGTGCAGTGGTGTTCGGACAGTGTAGGGGGTCATGCTGGGGCTAGTGTTTCAGGGTTTAGGGCAGTACAGTGGTGTTCGGGCAGTGTAGTGGGTCGTGCTGGGGCTGGTGTTTCAGGGCTTAGGGCAGTGCAGTGGTGTTCGGGCAGTGTAGGGGGTTGTGCTGGGGCTGGTGTTTCAGGGTTAAGGGCAGTGCAGTGGTGTTCGGGCAGTGTAGGTGGTGGTGCTGGGGCTGGTGTTTCAGGGTTTAGGGCAGTGCAGTGGTGTACGGGCAGTATAGGGGTCTTGCTGGGGCTGGTGTTTCAGAGTCTAGGGCAGTGCAGTGGTGTTCGGGCAGTGTAGGGGGTCTTGCTGGGGCTGGTGTTTCAGGGTTTAGGGCAGTGCAGTGGTGTTCGGGCAGTGTAGGGGGTCGTGCTGGGGGTGGTGTTTCAGGGTTTAGGGCAGTGCACTGTTGTTCGGGCAGTGTAGGGGGTCGTGCTGGGGCTAGTGTTTCAGGGTTTAGGGCAGAGCAATGGTGTTCAGGCAGTGTAGGGGGTTGTGCTGGAGGTGGTGTTTCAGGGTTTAGGGCAGTGCAGTGGTGTTCGGGCAGTGTAGCGGGTCTTGCTGGGGGTGGTGTTTCAGGGTTTAGGGCAGTGGTGTTCAGGCAGTGTAGGGGGTCTTGCTGGGGGTGATGTTTCAGGGTTTAGGGCAGTGCAGTGGTGTTCGGGCAGTGTAGGGGGTCGTGCTGGGGGTGGTGTTTCAGGGTTTAGGGCAGTGCAGTGGTGTTCGGGCAGTGTAGGGGGTCGTGCAGGGGGTGGTGTTTCAGGGTTTAGGGCAGTGCAGTGGTGTTCGGGCAGTGTAGGGGGTCGTGCTGGGGGTGGTGTTTCAGGGTTTAGGGCAGTGCAGTGGTGTTCGGGCAGTGTAGGGTGTCGTGCTGAGGGGTGGTGTTTCAGGATTTAGAGCAGTGCAGTGGTGTTCGAGCAGTGTAGGGGTCGTGCAGGGGGTGGTGTTTCAGGGTTTAGGGCAGTGCAGTGGTGTTTGGGCAGTGTAGGGGGTAGTGCAGGGGGTGATGTTTCAGGGTATAGGGCAGTGCAGTTCGGCCAGTGTAGGTGGTCTTGCTGGGGGTGGTGTTTCAGGGTTTAGTGCAGTGGTGTTTGGGCAGTGTATGGGGTCGTGATGGGGGTGGTGTTTCAGGGTTTAGGGCAGTGCAGTGGTGTTCCGGCAGTGTAGGGGGTCGTGCAGGGGTGGTGTTTCAGGGTTTAGGGTAGTGCAGTGGTGTTTGGGCAGTGTAGGGGGTCGTGCTGGGGATGGTGTTTCAGGGTTTAGGGCAGTGCAGTGGTGTTCGGGCAGTGTACGGGGTCGTGCAGGGGGAGGTGTTTCAGGGTTTAGGGCAGTGCAGTGGTGTTTGGGCAGTGTAGGGGTCGTGCAGGGGGTGGTGTTTCAGGGTTTAGGGCAGTGCAGTGGTGTTTGGCCAGTGTAGGTGGTCTTGGTGGGGGTGGTGTTTCAGGGGTTAGTGCAGTGGTGTTTGGGCAGTGTAGGGGGTCTTGCTGGGGGTGGTGTTTCAGGGTTTAGGGCAGTGCAGTGGTGTTCGGGCAGTGTAGGGGGTCGTGCTGGGGCTGGTGTTTGAGGGTTTAGGGCAGTGCAGTGGTGTTCGGGCAGTGTAGGGGGTCGAGCTGGGGCTGGTGTTTCAGGGTTTAGGGCAGTGCAGTGGTTTTCGGGCAGTGTAGGCGGTCGTGCTGGGGCTGGTGTTTCAGGGTTTAGGGCAGTGCAGTGGTGTTCGGGCAGTGTACGGGGTCGTGCTGGGGCTGGTGTTTCAGGGTTTAGGGCAGTGCATTGGTGTTCGGGCAGTGTAGGGGGTCGTGCTGGGGGTGGTGTTTCAGGGTTTAGGGCAGTTCAGTGGTGTTCGGGCAGTGTAGGGGGTCGTGCTGGGGCTGGTGTTTCAGGGTTTAGGGCAGTGCAGTGGTGTTCGGGCAGTGTAGGGGGTCGTGCTGGGGCTGGTGTTTCAGGGTTTTGGGCAGAGCAGTGGTGTTCGGGCAGTGTAGGGGGTCGTGCTGGGTGTGGTGTTTCAGGGTTTAGGGCAGTGCAGTGGTGTTCGGGCAGTGTAGGGGGTCTTGCTGGGGGTGGTGTTTCAGGGTTTAGGGCAGTGGTGTTCGGGCAGTGTAGGGGTCTTGCTGGGGGTGATGTTTCAGGGTTTAGGGCAGTGCAGTGGTGTTCGGGCAGTGTAGGGGGTCTTGCTGGGGGTAGTGTTTCAGGGTTTAGGGCAGTGCAGTGGTGTTCGTGCAGTGTAGGGGGTCGTGCTGGGGGTGGTGTTTCAGGGTTTAGGGCAGTGCAGTAGTGTTCGGGCAGTGTAGGGGATCGTGCAGGGGTGGTGTTTCAGGGTTTAGGGCAGTGCAGTGGTGTTCAGGCAGTGTAGGGGGTTGTGCTGGGGGTGGTGTTTCAGGGTTTAGGGCAGTGCAGTGGTGTTCGGGCAGTGTAGGGGTCGTGCAGGGGTGGTGTTTCAGGGTTTAGGGCAGTGCAGTGGTTTTCGGGCAGCGTAGGGGGTCGTGCTGGGGCTGGTGTTTCAGGGTTCAGGGCAGTGCAGTGGTGTTCGGGCAGTGTAGAGGGTCTTGCTGGGGGTGGTGTTTCAGGGTTTAGGGCAGTGGTGTTCGGGCAGTGTAGGGGTCTTGCTGGGGGTGATGTTTCAGGGTTTAGGGCAGTGCAGTGGTGTTCGGGCAGTGTAGGGGGTCTTGCTGGGGGTAGTGTTTCAGGGTTTAGGGCAGTGCACTAGTGTTCGTGCAGTGTAGGGGGTCATGCTGGGGGTGGTGTTTCAGGGTTTAGGGCAGTGCAGTGGTGTTCAGGCATTGTAGGTGGTCGTGCTGAGGCTGGTGTTTCACGGTTTAGGGCAGTGCAGTAGTGTTCGGCAGTGTAGGGGGTCATGCTGGGGCTGGTGTTTCAGGGTTTACGGCAGTGCAGTGGTGTTCGGGCAGTGTAGGGGGTCGTGCTGGGGCTGGTGTTTCAGGGTTTAGGGCAGTGCAGTGGTGCTCAGGCAGTGTAGGGGGTCATGCTGGGGGTGGGGTTTCAGGGTTTAGGGTAGTGCAGTGGTGTTCGGGCAGTGTAGGGGTCGTGCTGGGGCTGGTGTTTCAAGGTTTAGGGCAGTGCAGTGGTGTTCGGGCAGTGTAGGGGTCGTGCTGGGGCTGGTGTTTCAGGTTTTAGGGCAGTGCAGTGGTGTTCGGGCAGTGTAGGGGGTCGTGCTGGGGCTCGTGTTTCAGGGTTTAGGGCAGTGCAGTGGTGCTCAGGCAGGGTAGGGGGTCATGCTGGGGGTGGGGTTTCAGGGTTTAGGGTAGTGCAGTGGTGTTCGGGCAGTGTAGGGGTCGTGCTGGGGCTGGTGTTTCAAGGTCAGGGCAGTGCAGTGGTGTTCGGGCAGTGTAGGGGGTCGTGCTGGGGCTGGTGTTTCAGGGTTTTGGGCAGAGCAGTGGTGTTCGGGCAGTGTAGGGGGTCGTGCTGGGGTGGTGTTTCAGGGTTTAGGGCAGTGCAGTGGTGTTTGGGCAGTGTCGGTGGTCGTGCTGGGGGTGGTGTTTCAGGGTTTAGGGCAGTGGTGTTCGGGCAGTGTAGGGGGTCTTGCTGGGGGTGATGTTTCAGGGTTTAGGGCAGTGCAGTGGTGTTCGGGCAGTGTAGGGGGTCTTGCTGGGGGTAGTGTTTCAGGGTTTAGGGCAGTGCAGTGGTGTTCGGGCAGCGTAGGGGGTCGTGCTGGGGGTGGTGTTTCAGGGTTTAGGGCAGTGCAGTGGTGTTCGAGCAGCGTAGGGGGTCGTGCTGGGGGTGGTGTTTCAGGGTTTAGGGCAGTGCAGTGGTGTTCGGGCAGTGTAGGGGGTCATGAAGGGGTGGTGTTTCAGGGTTTAGGGCAGTGCAGTGGTGTTCGGGCAGTGTAGGGGGTCGTGCTAGGGGTGGTGTTTCAGGGTTTAGGGCAGTGCAGTGGTGTTCGGGCTGTGTAGGGGGTCGTGCAGGGGCTGGTGTTTCAGGGTTTAGGACAGTGCAGTGGTGTTCGGGCAGTGTAGGGGGTCCTGCTGGGGGTAGTGTTTTAGGGTTTAGGGTAGTGCAGCGGTGCTTGTGTAGTGTAGGGGGTCGTGCTGGGGGTAGTGTTTTAGGGTTTAGGGTAGTACAGTGGTGTTTGTGTAGTGTAGGGGGTCATGTTTCAGTGTAGTGCAGAGGTGTTTGGGTAGTGTAGGGGGTCATACTGGGGGTAGTGTTTTAGGATTTAGGTTAGTGCAGTGGTGTTTGGGTAGTGTAGAGGGTCATGCTGGGGGTAGTGTTTTAGGGTTTAGGGTAGTGCAGTGGTGTTTGTGTAGTGTAGGGGGTCGTGCTGGGGTAGTGTTTTAGGGTTTAGGGTAGTGCAGTGGTGTTTGTGTAGTGTAGGGGGTCATGTTTTAGGGTAGTGCAGTGGTGTTTGGGTAGTGTAGGGGTCGTCCTGGGGGTAGTGTTTTAGGATTTAGGTTAGTGCAGTGGTGTTTGTGTAGTATAGGGGTCATGCTGGGGGTAGTGTTTTAGGGTTTAGGATAGTGCAGTGGTGCTTGTGTAGTGTAGGGGGTCGTGCTGGGGGTAGTGTTTTAGGGTTTAGGATAGTGCAGTGGTGCTTGTGTAGTGTAGGGGTCGTGCTGGGGGTAGTGTTTTAGGGTTTAGGGTAGTGCAGTGGTGTTTGTGTAGTGTAGGGGGTCATGCTGGGGGTAGTGTTTTAGGGTTTAGGGTAGTGCAATGCTGTTTGTATAGTGTAGGGGTAGTGTTTTAGGGTTTAGGGTAGTGCAGTGGTGTTTGTGTACTGTAGGGGGTCGTGCTGGGTTCTAGTGCACTACCCTAAACCCTAAAACACTACCCCTACACTACACAAACAGCATTGCACTACCCTAAACCCTAAAACACTACCCCCAGCATGACCCCCTACACTACACAAACACCACTGCACTACCCTAAACCCTAAAACACTACCCCAGCACGACCCCTACACTACCCAAACACCACTGCACTACCCTAAACCCTAAAACACTACCCCCAGCACGACTCCCTACACTACACACACCACTGGACTACCCTAAAACACTACCCCCAGCACGACTCCCTACACTACCTAAACACCACTGCACTACCCTAAACCCTAAAACACTACCCCCAGCACGAACCCCTACACTACCCAAACACCACTGCACTACCCTAAACCCTAAAACACTAACCCCAGCATGACCCCCTACACTACCCAAACACCACTGCACTACCCTATACCCTAAAACACGACCCCGTACACTACACAAACACAACTGCACTACCCTAAACCCTAAAACACTACCCACAGCATGACCCCCTACACTACACAAACACCACTGCATTACTCTAAACCCTAAAACACTACCCCCAGCACAACCCCCTCACAACACAAACACCACTGCACTACCCTAAACCCTAAATCGACCCCCAGCACGACCCCCTACACTTCCCAAACACCACTGCCATACCCTAAACCCTAAAACACTACCCCCAGCATGAACCCCTACACTACCCAAACACCACTGCACTACCCTAAACCTTAAAACACTACCCCCAGCACTACCCCCTACACTACACAAACACCACTGCACTACCCTAAACCCTAAAACACTACCCCAGCACTACCCCCTATACTACCCAAACACCACTGCACTAACATAAACCCTAAAACACTACCCCCAGCACAACCCCCTACACTACACAAACACCACTGCACTACCCTAAACCCTAAAACACTACCCCCAGCACGACTCTCTAAACTACCCAAACACCACTGCACTACCCTAAACCCTAAATCTACCCCCAGCACGACCCCCTACACTACCCAAACACCACTGCACTACCCTAAAGCCTAAAACACTACCCCCAGCACGACCCCCTACACTACTGCACTACCCTAAACCCTAAACCACTACCCCAAACCCTAAAACACTACCCCCAGCATGACCCCCTACACTACCCAAACAACACTGCACTACCCTAAACCCTAAAACACTACCCCAGCACGACCCCCTACACCACCCAAACACCACTGCACTACCCTAAACCCTAGAAAAGAAACCCCCACCCCACCTCTCACTCCTCGTGGTTCCTCTCTCCTCGTGGTTCCTGCTTCACGTCGTCTCTGAGGGGCGGTGCACGTCGTTGTGAGGAAACGGAACAGCCTCTGTTTCCTTACAACGACATGGATCGTCTACATGTTTTTTAGAACGCATGGTCATTTACCATACATACCACAGGGCTGCGTTGCAGAGACGTGGTCCAGGCCACGCCCCTTTTTACACCTCTGTGCAACACAGCTGTGTGGCGCTTACTGGAGGTACCTAGTGGGCTAGTTGGACCCCAGGGACCCTCAGGATTCAAGGGGACTTAATCTCCCAACTTAAAATGGCCACAGGGCTTGTTTGCACACATGTCACCTCAGGCCCCCCCCTCCCTTCAACACTGTGCAAACGCGCCCCGGGGCGCGTTTTAAGAGGAAGTTTTAATCCCCCTGCCCTATTATGTACTACGGCCTTACAGAGGAGGTCATGCTAATGACAGGGGTACCCCAACGCATATTGTTCCCTAGTGTATGTAGGTGTTTTCACTGTAGTCTAAGTGTATTTTAGCATAGCACTGGCTCTAGGCCTGGTTGTCCAAGTCAGTTACTACCAGTACCCGTCTGAAAAAGTTGTGGGCACAGGATGATTTTGCAACAAGGCCTCTTTCTGCTCCTCTGTTGGTTCTTTCTGCACGTCTTGCTTCTTCCTGCTCTTTTCTTCGTCTTTGTGGACTTCTGTTGCTTCTTTCTGCATTTCTTTTGCTTCTTTCTGTGCGTTTTTTCTTCTTTCTTCACATGTCCTACCTCTGTAGGCATAGTTAGAAACTAGCATTTAAAAACCTTTGAAATTCACTTAAAAAACCAGAGGATTCAGGCACGTTATAGTTAGAAATTTGCATTTAAAAAACCTTTGAAATTCACTGAAAAAACCATAGGTTTCAGACACGTTATAGTTAGAAATTAGCATTTAAAAAGCCTTTGAAATTCACTGAAAAAACCATAGGTTTCAGGCACGTTATAGTTAGAAATTAGCATTTAAAAAACCTTAGAAATTCACTGAAAAAACCATAGGTTTTAGGGACAGTTATAGTTAGTTGGACATTTCACTCGTACAAAACCATAGAAATTCCCCCGTTATAGTTAGTTCAGCTAACTATAACTCGCGCCCCCGCAATGCACTGCTGATGACGTCACATATTACATCACTCATGACATGGTCAGTGACATCACTGATGACATCACTGATGACATCATCCATGTGATAATTTGATGCATCTTCTCACACCCTAATATAACCTTTGATACACCCACTCTAAATTACAGACTGCCATTCTCAAAACCATAGACACTCCAACACCAATAACTACATACCCACTCACTGATTCTTAGGTCTACACCAGGGGTCTCCAACCAGTCGATCGCGAGCTACTGTTAGCTCGCTGACACCCTGTCAGTAGCTCGCGACCTGACTTTCAATTTAGTATCCTATCGTCGTTGTTTTGTTTATATTTTAGGCTTTTTCAGCCCTCTTAATTGTGCCCGCCGTCATAGGAAACTGCTGCTCCTGCTGGCTAATGGAGCCTATCTGGGGCGTGGTGAAGTGGCTGACGTAGGCCCAGCATGAGCAGTGTCAGCCTGCCTACGAGAACCACGAGGCCTGCCGTATGCTGCCTGCATCCTGCTTTGACCCTGCCTGACTTGGAGGCCGGAGCGGCAGCCTTGCAGGCACAAATGTCTCTGCATACAGCAGCGCAGGAGCTGCAGCACTTCCCACATTAGGAACAACCGGACCTGCATCAGGTTTGTGGACAAGAGAACCTTTTTTTATTCAAATGCGTGTGCGCAATGCTTTGTTTGTAGTTTGGGCTTTTTCTGCCCTCTTAATTGTGTCCGCCGTCATAGAAACCTGCTGCTCCTGCTGGCTAATGGAGTCTATCTGGGGCGGGGTGAAGTGGCTGACGCAAGCCCAGCATGAGCAGTGTCAGCCTGCCTACGAGAACCACGAGGCCTGCCTTATGCTGCCTGCATCGTGCTTTGCCCCTGCCTGACTTGGAGGCCGGAGCAGCAGCCTTGCAGGCACAATTGTCTCTGCATACAGCAGCACAGGAGCTGCAGCACTTCCCACATTAGAAACAACCGGACCTGCATCAGGTTTGTGGACAAGAGAAACTTTTTTTTCCAAATGCGTGTGTGCATTAATTTTTTCCTGGCATCTGAAACACGAGCAGTTTCCAATGCTCAGGAATCTTCTATGCCTAAAAAAACACTTGAGGTGGGATTATATGATCCAATTCTTCTGGGTAGAATAGATGCGCATTGAATTTAATCAATAACTTTAGTTTCAAATCACTAAATATCCTTTGTCAACTTCTAAATGTGTTTGGAGACAAACCTTTCAATATCTGCAATTGCATCTGCTAGTACAATCTGTCATAGATGGAGCAGTCTGTGCTCGACATCCTTCCAAACGTGGCGATGACAAAGATTACATCATAATGTGGAGTAATTGGGAAGTTTCTCTTTTGATAGCCATGACTGCTCGTGTGGAGTAGACCTTGGATAATGGCTATGCTTTGTCTGGTTTAAAATGCGATTTTTATTGTAATGCAGTTGTGGGTGTATAATGCAATGGAATGCTTACATTGATATAGTATTATTTTTTTAAATACATTTGAAACACTGTTTTAATTTCATCATTACATTAAAGCACCATTTCACAGGCATCTTTTATTTTTAAAGACATAATGTACCTTGCACATTATTACTGGCCACAAACCGGAACCAGGAACATAATTTTACGTGTCTATTCACTAAATTTTAATGAAATTATGGGAGAAATGTAAAATTAGGTTCCTGACTCCAGTTTGTGCTCATGAAGAACTTCCAAGAGGTACTTTATTTAAAACAAAAATTCATGTAAAATGAGGCCTTAAGTTAATGACATAAAGGGAAAAATTTTAAATGAAGTGTTAATTTTATGACACAATGAATATAAAAGGCTTGACACATCACTTTAAATTTATCTCATTTAAAAAAGTACCTCACCCCTGCAGAGGCCATATTTTTCTGTTGTAAATGGGGCCAATAAATAACATGGAGAGCTGAGCATGGGCCAAGTGAAGGATCTGTGGCCCATTCCTTCCATGAGCAAAGACTTGCAAATAATGCAAATAGTGACACAAAAGTCATACAAAAATATGATGGAGTCTTTTTAAAAATCACTGCGTTTATTTCTCCTACATGCAGGAGCATTTCATGTGAACAGCAGATCATATCACTACATTGAGAGGCATTATTAGAAGTAATAGCTTTTGAACATGAAATGATGGACTCCCACCGTCCAAGATGACAATGCTATATTAATAATAATAACTAAGTGGCAAGTCATGTGCACCATACATGTGGCATAAGTTATTATTACATGAAGCAAATGCATAGTCTGGCAGGGGGCATTTTAGCAATACGTAACT